>MJUU01029939.1:28479-56877 GCA_002080025.1 Modiolus philippinarum
TCTTGTAATGTTACGAAGCTCCAGATAAAAATAAGTTCACTTTGACCTACATTTCATGCATGAGTGACTTAGGTTAAAGTTTTTTTAAGAGTCCAGATCTGGAAAACTACAACCTGTAGAGGAATAATATTTTGAATGTAGATGCGTCTTATGAAATTATGAAGCTCCAGATAAGAATTAGGTCGCTTTGACCTACATTTCATGTATGAGTGACTTAGGTTAAAGTTTTTGTAAGAGTCCAGATCTGGAATACTACAACTCCTAGAGGAATAATATTTGTATGCAGATGCGTCTTGTAAAGTTACGAAGCTCCAGATAAATATTAGGTCACTTTGACCTACATTTCATGCATGAGTGACTTAGGTTAAAGTTTTTGTAAGAGTCCAGATCTGGGATACTACAACTTGTAGAGGAATAATATTTAGTATGTTGATGCGTCTTGTAAAGTTACGAAGCTCCAGATTAAAATTAGGTCACATTGAGCTACATTTCATGCATGAGTGACTCGGGTTAAAGTTTTTGTAAGAGTCCAGATCTGGAATACTACAACTCGTAGAGGAATGATATTTTGTATGCAGATGTGTCTTGTAAAGTTACGAAGCTCCAGATAAATATTAGGTCACTTTGACCTACATTTCATGCATGAGTGACTCAGGTTAAAGTTTTTGTAAGAGTCCAGATCTGGAATACTACAACTCGTAGAGGAATAATATTTTGTATGTAGCTGCGTCTTGTAAAGTTACGAAGCTCCAGATAAAAATTAGGTCACTTTCACCTACATTTCATGCATGAGTGACTTTGGTTAAAGTTTTTGTAAGAGTCCAGATCTGGGATACTACAACTTGTAGAGGAATTATATTTTGTATACAGATGCCTCTTGTAATGTTACGAAGCTCCAGATAAAAATTAGGTCACTTTGACCCACATTTCATGCATGAGTGACTTAGGTTAAAGTTTGTGTTACAGCTTGGATTTTAGATACTACAACTAGGTAGAAGAATAATAGTTTGTATGCAGATGTGTCTTGTAAAGTTACAAAGCTCAAGATAAATATTAGGTCACTTTGACCTACATTTCATGCATGAATGACTTAGGTTAAAGTTTGTGTTACAGTCTGAATTTTAGATACTACACTTTATAGAAGAATAATCTTTCATCACTAGATGCATATGCTTTAGGTATGAGGCTCCTGATTGAAATAAGGTCACTACATTTCTTGCATGACTGGCTCAGCTTTAAATAACAAGCCAGATCTTGAATGGTACAACTTCCTTGAGTGCTTATAATACTAGACAAACATTCAATAAACGGGCGAGGGGATTAGCTGTCGTTTCCGACTGCCCCTTCTCATGTTTTATAATTACAATGGAAGCTTTCTAATCCAACACAATATTGGACCATAAAAATGTGTTTTATTATCTAGGATATCAGATTACTAAGGATTTAGAAGCACTTAAATGCTGTCTTAGGGACCAAAACATTATGTCCGGTTTGACAGGATGTTGGAATACTCAGGTTTCGTATAAGACAGGTCTCACTGTATATAAAGGCACAAAACTTTCAGTCGAGAAATCATTAATGTAAAAATAAGATTTCTAAATGTCATCACTAAAGATTGTCTTAAATTAACAACGAAGGGATATTGAGTAAATGCAAATGAGACAAATTCTACAAATACATAGTAATACTAAGCAATGGAACAATGCAATGAACTAAAGAACGTCCAAGTCTATTTGGCAAAGAATATATTTTGTGGATGCAGGTCCAAAATAACACAGAACATAGATAGTATTAATATGTATGTCTTACTGGAGTAGAATAAAGCATTGTTTTTATTTTATAGGATCTATGGAAACTGAAGAGCCGAACTGTGAAAGGATATTCTGACTGGTAAAGGACAACTTGATTCAAAATGATAAGCATTAGGTTGTTCAGACCCGCTGTAACTTCAGATTTTATATAAACTGTTTTAGATGTGATTAAAATGAAATTTTTTTCATTTACTATTGAGTCAAAGTTGCAAAAAATATTTAAACAAGCCAAGTATATTTTTTTTATGAATGTTATGACTATTCCAAATGTTAAGAATCTAGAAAATTTTCATCACAACATTTGAAAAACATGTATTATATTTTACTTCAGTATATTAACTACATGTAGTATTGTAAGTTAATTTGGACAATGACAAGTACATAATTTACATAATTAAATATGATGATCTTGTTAAATGCTTCCCGAGTTCTATCATGGAGCCTATAAATATAATGAAGTTTGTAGATTACAAACCTACCATTCATATGTATTGATTTGACATAAATGTGATAAAAATTAAACATCTTTTTGTTATTTTTTAATTGGTAAAAATAATATTGTTTTTTTAAATGACAGTTTGGTACAAATTGAAAATGAAGGATGAATATATGTTAGAGTTCTGTTCATGAAAAACACTATATATAGATTCTTTGTAAGTTTTTCGAGTGTATGGTTCCTTCTTCTGCACAGCCAGACACCTTTATCAGTGGTTTTATTCAAGGATGTAGTATTTAGATTAATTATTCAGGAACATACCCTTTGAATATTTCCAGAAATTGTCAAGATTATTCATTCTCTCCTTATAGATTAATGTTATATTTAAAAGTTTGATAGCTCAAACAATGAGTCTTAAGTAATATGTATTAGTTGGTTCAGCCTCCAATCTTCTAGACACATGTAAATTTGCTCGATTGAGTGTAGAGAAATGCCATTTTCAGTAGTATTAGGACTTTATCCTTACTATATGGAAGTATCAAGAGAAATAGGAAATAATTTGGTAATATAAATGGAGAAAAGCATGTACTGTTACCACACAGAGAATTTGATATTAGTTCATTAAGTTGTTTTTGTTGCCTAATGATACCTGTTCTAGTGCCAGTTTCCAATGTCACTCCCATATGTTGACCATTTCAGTAGCCTTTTCCTAATTAGTTCAATCAACTGTATAGCTCATATTTCACTGAAGACTTTTTTCAATGTTTAATCTATCTAAGTTTTTTATGGAGTACAAAATGGATCTGATTGAAAATGCAGTCTACTATCATATGCTAGATTTTGAAATTTAAGAAAAATGTACAGGATAATTGTTATATATATATAATTTATTGTTTTTATTGATAATTCATCAAATATTGATTAACATTGAATATTTGTTAATAAAATGAAACAATGGAAACCAGTATTTATTGTTTTGCCCATTCCATGAATGTATTTAAGTCTATTTCTCTACAACTACACTTTATATGACTATGATGTTGCATCAAATTAATCACCTAGATGAATTCTACCCTTATTAACAATTTGGTGACTTTTTGATGCTTGAATGGCTTTGTTGCCTGTTACAATGATGTTGCATCAAGAAAATCCCCCTAGAAATAGTCCATAATTTATAGATAGTTTTATAACATTGACCTATATTTTTTGCTTCAGTTACATTAGTTTGATATTTTTGATGAGGTTCATTACTCAACAATATACCAAAGTTACTGTGAATTTAGTTTCTGCACATGGGCATATAGACAACTTATGTCTCTTCAGTGCAGATCAAATCAAAACATTTGGAAATCTATACATGGAAATATGTAAACTTAAGAGAGTTTGGACAATAAATGTTTAATTGCTGAAACAATAATTTTTAAGAGTACCTTCTTCCAGTGACCTGGACGTAAATTATAATTTTTATAACGATTAAAATAGGTAATATTGTTGTCTCTTTGTCACATTCCCTGTTTCCCTTCTTTTTTCTATTTTTTTGCAGAGTTAATCTATCGTGCGGAGTGGAGGCGGTTAAATTCCTCTCCGTGCTTTAGACCTATGCTCTTTTAATATACAGTTGATGGAGTGTGTGTCCGGGCGACAACTTCTCTTTATTCACCATTTTGATACATTATGCATAAAAATATCATATACTTGGCCCCTTTCTGTTATTTAGCCAGATTTTGTGTGCTATCCGGATACACCCTGTAATAATTGTTGTCCACCGTTTTCGTTTCTTACGTATATGTCGGGTACTTTATGATGGATAGCATTCAATTTCTCGTACGGTCAAGTTGATTATCTATTATCCCACATTAACACTTGTGTTCGGGTTCAGTTTTCTAGACATCTTTCTTTACACCTTTCCAAATATGTTCCAAACACCCCAATCCTTACAACACTTATACATGGAACTCAGAAACGGAAAATGATTATTTAATCATCAAAGGGTCTCCACGCGTCTCAATCGTCCAAACCGGTTATCTAAAAATGTCACAATTGCTAATGCTTTCAATATTAAAAACCGTGGTTACCCTTCTATTGAGAAGTGCCATGCAAATAAATGACTTACATGCCCACGCCTCGTCAATAAAACTACAGTGAGGTCTTCTGTTAATGGTCGCACCTTTTCCTTACAGTTTGACAATGATATTGACTGAAAAACTAATAATGTTGTATATTTACTTAAGGTAGATAGACAGTAATATTCATATCCATGAGATTTTGTTGTAAGTTGGCACAATTGAAGAAACAATCCTACTTACCCGAAATCTGTAATAAAAAGGGCGGGTCACCATGCCTGTTTTTTCTAGAATTGAGATCAAAGTTTGCTCATTTTTAGCCATTTTTTTTCACCTTAATTTACATAGAATGCACGGGGAAAATATGGAAAGGCAATTTTTAGCTTAATAGAAATGAACTTTTTATCCATGAGAATTTGATGTATTTATGTGAACAGATAGTTTATGATGTAATTTATTGGTTACAATAGAAATATGTATATGTCACCATGCTTTTAACGGAGATATCTTCCAAAGTTTCCGGATTAAACATTATTGACGGGAAAAGGGAGTGAATTCGCGGCAAAGTAAACGAAATATGACGTTTCACATCTGTCATTCAATTATGACGTCACAAAGGAAAGCCGTCAAATTAATGTTCCGGCCCGAGAATCAAAGCTACCCCGTATCCGACTCTTTATTTTTCTAATGCGCAATTAAATTGCGCAGCGCAACAGTGTCTATCTACCTTAAATGAAATAAACCTAACTGAGGAATTCAATATGTCGGTGAAACTGGTTGGTATCTTTCTAAACGGACCAGGAACATCTGTATCGTTTTCATAGACCCAATAAGTATAAAAGTATAATGTATCAACATCTTAAAAAACACAACCACAATAACAAACATATTACAGTTCAACCTTTGGAAGTCGTTACTAAACAGCCAGGACAATCTCACTCAAAATTCAATAAAGCCAGAAAAATGCCAGAACGAAATTGGATTAAGAAACTGCAGACTGTCTATCCTTTAGGTCTAAATGACAATATAATGGGTATTGGTAATATTTCTAAAACCAATTCTGTAAATATTTTAGATATTGTTTCTAAACCTCTACGTAAGGGACCGACCATTTAACCTGAAGGGGGGGGGGTTATGGTTTTTTTTCTGGACAGAAAATTTTTTTCGCGCTTCGCGCGAAACAAATTATTTATTTTTTGCACGCGTATCAACAAAATATTTTTTTTTTCAAAATTAACATTATTTTTTGGGGCAGAAAGCCTCAGTCAGAAAATTTTTTTTCATCATTTTGGCAGCCAAAATATTTTTTTCACATAAAATCAGATCCAAAATATTTTTTTAGAAAAAAACCATAGCCCCCCCTTCAAGTTAAATGGTTGGTCCCTAACAAGCGATCTCATGGACGTAGAATTAACCGTAATCAACGTAGATAACATTCTGTCAACACCAATGTTGCTGATCTAATTAACATTTCTAAAAATAATGGTCGACATCAACTTTTAAGTAAATTATCTTTCATACCTGCCACCAAATTAAACAATATCCTTGATGAATGCGAAACTATTTCGTACCTTTAGTCCTAAATACGAAACTACAAAGATAATAATTGCGTTCTGCTATTTTAAGCTTTTTCCGAAAATCGATCGTCCTGACCAACATCAAAAACATTTCCTAAAGATAAAATAGATCTACATCGACAAAGGAATAGATTTTATAAATATTGTTGGCATTCTAAATGATCATTCGGTTCAAGAAAAAAATTTCTTGCTATTTCGAAAATATAGAACTTCCCATCATTTATTACGTATACAAGAAACCCAGCCAGCAGTACGTCTTCAATTACAGTAAAGTTTGTAAAGATATAAACATTAACAATTCTGTGCCTGATACATGAAATTGCACAATTCAAAATACGCCTATGCTCCTAGCTCCCATGTCATCACAGGAGATCTCAACATCTTGCAGGACAAAGAGCTTATTAATTTCTTAAAGAAAGGTCCAAAATATAGACCACCTTCTAAAATTAATTGGAAAGATTGTCGTAATACCATCCACGACTCACTTAAAACTTATTGTAAGAATTGGGTTAAACGTGAACACGTTGACAAAAAATCTTTGGATTCTTTCTTTAATGCTATTATGAAAATTGTCGATATCCGAATTAAACAGTTTGAACAACATTTCCGCCATAACAACAAAAATAAACCCACCGTTTCTCGCATCCAAATGAAACTTAAAGAATTTGGAAAGGAATTTGTTTAAGGCTGCTAATAACATCATCATAGTTTGTCGTAAACATTATATAGAAGTACTCCAAAAAGAAATTACCAGCTCACATACTTTTCAATTAACCCAATTAACGGAAAGTGAAATTACAAACATACATTTTCTGACAGCCACATCTTTACAGGTAAACCTGATAGTAAAACAGTTCCTACTATGTACTAGATTTGGCTACAAATAAAGTTTCTTTTATACTCACTAATACTTTGACTGCTATTAAAACCTGGTTATAAATTTCTGTAACAAAGTATATGAAAACAGTGGAGCCAATCATTTTTGGAGTGTAAAAAAAATCATTGGAAGTTCTCGATAAATTGAATGCTTATAATGCCCTTTTTGAATCCCTTGAAAGTTTTGATACTACCTTACCACATAATCTTATAAAGGAACAATTCAGACGTCTTATTCAATGGGCATTCAAAAAATCCGATTGTGAATATATACGTTCTAATTCCTTTAAAACGCATTTTAGTAATACAAAACAAAAGAATTCAACTAATTGGACTTGGTTTGATACGATTTCAGCACTTGAATTTTTACTTGACAATATATTCATTCGTTTCGGTAACTGTATTTATCGCCAGGTCATAGGAATTCCTTTGGGTACCAATTGTGCACCACTTATAGCGGACCTCTTTTTGTACTGCTACGAATCTCAGTTTATGACCAACATCAGCAAAGACCCATCTAAACAGCATTTAATTGAAAAGTTTAACAACACTTTCCGATATTTGGATGATATTTTAACTTTAAATAATGACGACTTCAATACGTATTATAAGGACATCTACCCTAAAGAACTTACTTTGAATAAAGCCAATTCTGATGATCATCATTGTCCGTTTTTAGACATCAATTTTGATATAACGAATGGTAAAGTAGATACTAAAACTTATGATAAAAGGGATGATTTTTCTTTTCCCATAGTTAATTATCCATTTCTGGATGGCGATGTTCCATTAGCGCCATGATATGGTGTTTACATATCTCAACTTGTTCGATTTGCTCGAGTATGTAATAACGTTTGCGATTTTAATGAACGTAATCTTTTCATAACTGAAAAACTATTACATCAGAGTATTCGTTATTACAAACTAGTTAGAACCTTTACTAAATTTTATCATCGATATAAAAATTTAGTTCATAAATACAATGCAACCTGTAAACATATAATCAAGGCTGGTATTTCACATCCCTTATTTTACGGTAATGTTTTACATAAGAGTAAAAAATACTTAAACTCGCCTTACAAACTTATAAAACCTTTAAATGGGTTATAATTACGGTATTGTCGTCAAGTCATTACGTATGGCCTTCTTTGGTATTAACATTGATTTTTTGATAGGGTCTTTGCATTTTTACTAAACACATTCTAAATTTCTAAAATCTGTATTGCATGGACACGGGTTATGTATTCCGGTATATACATGAAATCATTATGCTAAACTCCTCACAGGAAATGATCTTGGTGGAAGCTGTATACTGAGGGTACATAACTTACTTTGTCAGTTGGTAATGGGTCTGGAGCTGGCATGTTAGTTAACTGTTAGCAGTCTCATGTGATTTCATGTTTTTGTCCGTATATTTAGTTCTTCAGTTTCATTTTTCACAATTGACTCAGACCTGTTGCCAACTGAATTTTACTGTTGTTACGATTGTTTTTTGATTTATCACATTAGCTGTAGGGGGAAGGTTTGGGCCCAATAAAACTAGTTTAACCCCGCCGCAGCAGGTTTGCGCCTGTCCTAAGTCAGGAAATTTATTAAGAATTTGTGTGTCTTGTCTTTTTTCTAGTTCGTTTACTTTATGTCTATAGGAGTCTAGGATGATGTTTATTTCGCTGAACTTGATTACTCTTTATTCAGGGGCCGACTCCGACCTGCTGGTGGGTGTGGGGTTTTCTCACCGTTCATTGAAGATCTTATGGTGGCTTTGAGTTGTTATTACTCCCCTTTGGGTCGTTGTCTCTTTGACACATTCCCCGTTTCCCTTCCTTTTTCCAGTATGTTGCCATAAATCTGTTGGTGGCGCATCTGTTTCTGCTAAGCACATTCTCTAGTTTTTGTTTGACTATTTTATAGAAATAAATTTAGAAATGAGATAAGCAGTGGTTCAGTATTCAACCTACAACTTTAGTGCTAGTTTTATTCAAATAACCAAGTATAAGAAAAAAAATCGGCTTTCTAGAAAAAAATGATATAAATGCAGTAAGAGTACACCAGATTCATATGCAGTTATTTTATTGCTTTCTTTTCATTCTGTCATTTTTTATAAACAGTTAAATAGAAATATAATGGTTATTATAAGTTCGCCGAGACAAATGTCAAGAGAGCTTTAGTAATACCCCCTGCGTCGGCGGCGTTGGCGTCATAAGCCTCAGCAAAACTTTAACCTTGCTAAGAGACCTAAAGAATTAGGATGTTGATATTTAGTATGTGACATCATTGTGATGAGAGCTTTCTTCTGGTGTTATACTTGTAGACATTTTGACCTTGACCTTGCCCTTAGGGAAATTAAAAAAAAACTTTTACCTTGCCCCTAGAAGGTAGGCTTTTAGTGATAGGATGTTCATATTTGGTATGTAACTTCCCTATGATGAGAGTTTTTTAATGATACCATATTTATAGACTTTTTGACCTTGACCTTGTCCTCAGAGTAAATTCTTTTTAAACTTTAACCTTGTTTCTAGAATTAAATTGTTTAATGATAGGATGTTCATATTTGGTATATGACTTTGTTGTGATGACAGCTTTCTGATGGTACCATATTTGTATACATTTTGACCTTGACCTTTCCCTGTGGCCAATTTTATTGAAAACTTTAACCTTGTCTCGAGAAATAATTCTTTTAGTGGAAAGCAGTTTCTATTTGGCATGTGACTTCCTTGTATCACATTTAAAAAATATCAAAACATCACAATTATGAAAAGGTATTACTCCCAAACTTATTTTGCATTGAGGTCACTATAATCCCCGGAGAGCTATGTTGTCTTCTGACTCTTGTTATTATGTAGTATTGAATTTGAAGCATTAAAATGATAGCCTTTTATTATGTTTTCCGAGCTATAAGGGAGACAAATTTTGACTTTGTCCAAAAGTTACTTGGTCGATAGTATTTTTTGAGTTTTACCTGTTCACATGTACCCTTTCATTGTGATGGGGTCGTATCATGCTAGGTTGTAATTTGCCAGAAACCATCGGAAATGAAGGCTTAGTATGTTAACATGAGAAGCATTATAATTTTTAGAAGAATATGACAGATTTTGGGTAGCTCCTGTTGTTTTTAGCTCACATGGCTATACCAGGGTGAGCTTTTGCTATCACTTGGCGTTCGGTGTCCCTCCGTACATCTGTTGTAAATTTTTCATTGAAAGATCTTCTCTTCCTAAACCAACGAGCCAACTCGAACCAAACTTGGATGGTCCCTTTAAAAATTGTATCCGGCAGAACCGTACCTCAACCATGATGGCCGCCAGCGGGGAACATAGTTTTAACATTGGACCCTATGGAAAAGACATTCAAAGATCTTCTTCTCAGAAACTACCAATCCAATTATTACCAAACATAGGCAGTTAGTCCCTTCCAAAAATGTATTCGTCAGCTCCGTACCTCATCCAAGATGGCCACCAAGAGGGACTGACATAGTTTTAACATTGGACCTATGGAAAGTATTCAAAGATCTTCTCAGAAACTGCCAGTTCAATTTTAACCAAACTTAGGCACAATGGTCCTTGAATGGTCCCTTCCAAAACAGGTATACGATAGGTCCATACCTCACCCAAGAAGATCGCCAGCGCGGAACATATTGTAACGTTTTCGCTATACCAGCGTTTTCGTTACCCTGAAGTGAACCACAGAGACAACAAGAATAATGGACAGAGACTCAGACAACCAATAAACCTTTCTCTAGACAATAATATAGTTCAATGTTATAACATCCAACGGTCGGGGGTGAGGTGGTACGAGTTTTCCAGTTTTATACTCCCTCGGATAAACTCAACATCGGAATGTGAAGTCGACCCAAGCGATATGTTTATAATCTCTGTTCTGCTACTCCAGCTGGCTGAATGCAATCATACTTTGTAAAATTAATGATTTAATATGTCGAAATCAAATTACAAGTCATGCAGTATCAATATAACAGATAACTTTCATCAAATATCAATCATCATATCCAGTACTCATATTCATCATATTCATATGCAAGCAAGCAAGTGGGGATAAATCTGGTCAAGTTCAGTGCTATATTCAACTATATAATAACAATAAATTACTAACTAATATATTTAAATTAAATAATACGGAAATCAAACTGTTAAATGCTAGCTATAACATTAAATTGAAATCGCACCGACAGAGTTCACTGGAACATTGTCTCTTATGTGTACTGGATACATATCACATTTTTGACTGAACTCATGTTTTAAAATTCCTATTTTGATACGGTTTTCTTATGTGTAAAAATCCTAGAGACATAAAGATATCAATAATATAAATGAAATATGCTTCCTTTAAGGAATAACTCGGAAACTTGAATAGTAATGACCGGAAATTTGTCAAGGTCGCGCTTGGGGTCGTTCACAAAAACTTTAAATTAAAACGAATTTCTGAATTAAAGCTATGCCAGAAAAGGAATTTTGGAGCAGTATTTTGACTGAAGAGAAATTGTTGCCAAAATAATCTTGGACCACACACTTTAATATTACTTTAAAAATAAATTTTGTCGACTCTAACCTTTATTTCTTTATATGAATTAGTCTAGAGAGATTCCGATAAATTTAGAAAAGTTCTGATGGCTCTTGACAATAACTGCTGCCTTTCGCCAGGGCCGTAAGATCACGACTGAAGAAGATCTGCGATTCCGGCCTTTAATAGGCAAAAGGGGACTCAAAAGACTCGATATTGACGTCAAAAGGGACTCTAAAAACTCGAATTTGACGTAATTTGTAACTGGTTACGACATTAACTTCAGACCGATTTACGACATGGGACTCAACGAAAATGGCGGATCTAGGCGACGAAGGAGTCGCTAGAAACTTGACCAGACTATCCAAACCACTGAAATTAATAACATGTAAGTGTTATAACAACAATCAGTATTAGGCTACCCTTCAGTTATATGCAATAATTAAGCCGAGAAATGGATTTAAACATGCTAAAATGTAAGTATTCAGAAGGGACTCAGTTACGATAAAAATGGGACTCATCAGACTTTAACGTTGAAGCATTTTGACATAAATATAAGAGATATTACTTGACATGACTTTAAAAATGATTGAAAAATATTAAATCATGAAGACATTTCATAAAAAAAATCATTACTGCCCAAGGATCGGACAAACAACATGACTTTTACAAGAGATGGAGGCCTTGGTCGTTACATTACCCCCTCCTTAAAAAAAATTGTCCGACCCCGGACAGTATCTTATGGGGTAACCTACAAAAATATAACAATATAAAAATCAAATATTTACATATATATACAATGGAGACACACAACAGCATATAATCAGTAAAGAAATATATATCCCATTTCATTTAAGAAAAACACTCAATAATTTTTTTAAAATTTGAACTTTAAAATCATTATTAATAACTATTTTATATATTAAATACCATTCGATTAAGTCTAATCCCATACCATTAAACTGACTTTACCCCAACCCTAAAATATTGAAACTTGCTAGTATTTACTTCAAAAATAGATAAATCATGATTACAATAAATTATACAATTTTAATGTCCATAATAGAGTCCTAAATAAAAAGTCCAAAAGTGTATCTAGCTGTAATACGAAACGTTCTCCCTGTCATCTTCTTCTTCCCGCAAAATTACTATCCTCCTGGTGTTGTTCCTATCTGTTGTCTGGGTCTCACGGTCCACAACTTGTCTTGTCGAATTAGTGTATCCTGTGTCATCTGTCTGTGTTTCCTCAGAGTGAACAGATTTAACGGACTCTGTCTGGGTTGTCATCTCCACTCGCCTAGGGGGCGACGATTCCCTAGGTGTCTGCGTTTCTGCACTACGCAGAACTTCCATCCTGGAGTCTGGAATCCAGATGGCACTCAGGTGGTACACTGTGCCATCTGGAAGAACGCAATGTTCATCTTTCTTCACCCCACTATACCCGTAAGGTACGACTGAGCCATGGTAGTTCTCAGACGCCCTTGCTCTCTGCCTCACACACAGAACATGAGCTGCTTCCGGTGTAGTTTGATATTGTGAGGGTGTGGCTACAAAACGCTCCCCACTACATTCTCCCAATGCTGGAACTTCTAAGTGAGCACTGCTCCTAGTCACAGTGGCTGACGGCGATTTGCTTGGGACTGATCCCACGGAGCAACTCTTGCTTAAGCTGGTTGATGGTACGCATGGTACGGAGGGTGTCTCTTGCACTAAAGTCACAGTTTCTGTCACTGATTCCTTGTCGGAAATGTCTGTCACCTGATCTGATACGGGCTGCGCTTCAAATAAACCAACAAGAATCTTTTTAATGGGCGACACGTCACCATGTTCCTCAAATACCATGTGAAATTGAGCAGGTTGAAATCTCTGATAACGGCGAAATAGGCACCCCCACACGCGAAATAACAGGTGGCGTGCTTACTGTGCTTGTCTGTTTGTCTGACTCCTCAGACAAAGCCTGGACTTTCTGGGAGGACTCCTTTGAGAGGAGGTCCTCGTCAGTCCTGAATGGTCCCTTTTAAAAGTGCGGGTAGTTGGGAGAGTAAGTGTTATCTCCTGCCTACTATCCTGCCTATTGTCTCTCTGGTCATAATAATTATTGTGATTGCTTCTTAAGTGTTGTTTGAGTCGGAATCTCGTGCTAGCAGATGTCCAAAAAGGACAGTAGTTGCATCTCAGAATTTTAGTCGGATGACTTCCCTAACATGCCTTGTAAGCTGTCTCCTGAACTGATATTTTTTGCCACACTGTTTACATATGAACATCTGAAGATATAAAGAGTGAGCTATTTTAAAATTAATTCAAAAATAGCACTATATACCAGGTATCCACATTGCTTGCTTGCTTGTTACCAAACCATTTATATAAAACATGCACAATAAAAAAAATGTGCATTTAACACACTCATTATCTTATGAGTTATATAATAAAAATTGCATACTATATCTTATAACAATTTAACATTCAACTGAATGTCTGGAAATATAAAACAAAACATGATTTATTGTCTTGTCTTTCTTTTTCAGGTTTGAAGACAAGATGTACCAGTAGTGCATTCAGTACTTTGATTTTTCACTTCTTATCACTTGTTGTGTTTTGTTTTTCTTAAACCCAATTTTTAACATTGCCATAAAAAGGCTTTAAGCCGTCATGATGCACTACTAGAGGTTTGGCACTGGGACTCTTTTGAATCTTATACACAATATCTGACATTACTTCAGTAATAAAATATGGCCCATCCCAGTTTCTTTGCAGTTTAGGGCTCTGACCCTTTCTTCTTGCAAATATGTATAACCAAACAGCATCACTAACTTTATAGGAATTATGTTTAGACTTTATGTCGTACTGTCTTTTCTGTCGGTCACTAGCTTTTATAATATTTGAACGGGCTTTTTCATGGATATTCCACAAGCGTTTTCTTAATTGATCAGTGTATTCATATACAGAACTTTCTTCATCTGTTAAATCTTTATGCTGGGGGTGAGGCCCATACATTAAGTCAATGGGTAATTGGATTTCCCTCCCAAGCATTAACATACATGGAGAAAACTTAGTTGTCTCATGCTCTGATGATCTATAGGCCATTAAAGCCCATGGGAGGTAATCATCCCAGTCTCTCTGGTTTTTGTTTATGTATTTACTCAGTATGTCTTCAAGACTTCTATTGAGACTTTCAACTAAACCATCACTTTGCGGCCTAAAAGCAGTTGTACTAGTTTTATCAATGGAGAAACACTTGCATAGCTCTTGAAATAGTCCAGACCCGAATTGTCTCCCTTGATCAGAATGTATCTGATATGGTACCCCAAATCTACACACAAAATTTGTTATGAAGCAATTAGCTATGGTTTTAGTTTCCATATCAGCCATAGGATACCCCTCTGCCCATTTAGTGAAATAATCAGTGACTATTAGGGCGTATTTGTTCCCTCTATTTGATACAGGAAGAGGTCCAATTATATCTAATGCGACACGCTCCATAGGAGCTCCTACATTGTACTGTTTCATTTTACTTTTAGCTTTTCTGGGTGGCTGCTTTCTTGAGCTACATACTTGACAATTTCGTATCCATCTTTCAATATCTTGTTTATACCCTACCCAGTAAAATCTATTTTGAGCTCTAGCTACAGTCTTGTGTACCCCCAAATGTCCTACTTGTAAATCATCATGCAGCATTTTCATGATGTCATTTTTCCATTCTGCTGGGACTATGAATTGTAAATTACTCTCAATTGTGATGACATTTACCAACTTTCTATATAAAACATGATTTATGACTACTAATCGGTCCCATTGAGACCCAAACTTTTTGAATTCAATACTCTGTATGGCTATTTCAGACCAATCTGGCTTATGAGTCCCATCAGTTTTAAGCTTATATAGATATGACAAAACAGTATCATTAAATTGAGCTTCTGTTTTATCTTGGTCTGATTTCATTTCTAACCATTTAATTGTATCTGTGTCACTATTAGACTCACTAGAGTCTTTTTGTCTTGTTTTCCTAACAAATTCTACGCTGTTATTATCAACAAAGTTCATTTCTTTTTTATCCTGCCTACTGCAGTAATTGCAAGGAAAACATGGGCGACGAGACAATCCATCGGCATTCCCATGTTGTCGACCAGGGCGATGATGAATCTCAAAATTATATGTGTTTAATGTTTGAAGCCATCTGGACATTTGTCCCTCAGGATTTTTAAATTTTAATAACCATGTTAAAGAACCATGGTCTGTTCTCACTATGAACTGGGTACCATAAAGATAATGATGAAAGTGCTTTACTCCTAATATAATAGCTAGAAGTTCTCTTCTAGTCACACAATACTGCCGTTGTGCCTTACTAAGTGCTTTGCTAAAGTATGTAATTACAGTTTCCTTTCCATCATGAACTTGCGACAACACACTACCAATACCATAACCACTAGCATCAGTGTCTAAAATAAAGGGTTTATTCATGTCGGGAAAACCCAGAACTGGTGTTGAAATTAAAACACTTTTCAGCTTTTGAAACGAAGCCTCACATTCATCAGTCCAGATAAACGGACAACTTTTCTCAGTCAACTTATGCATGGGTCTAGCAATATTTGCAAAATCTTTTATAAAACGACGATAATATGAACAGAGTCCCAAGAAGGATTTCACATCTGTAACAGATTTTGGACTTGGTCAAGATTTTACACTTTCAATTTTAACTGGATCAGCAGCTACACCTTCATTTGAAACAATATGTCCTAGGAATGACACCTGATTTTGAAAGAAAAAACACTTTTTAGGTGAAGCTTTAAGCCCTTGTGAGTTTATTCTGTTTAAAACCTCACTTAATCTAGTCAAATGAGACTCAAATGAGTCTGAAAATACAATAATGTCCTCTATGTATAAGAGACAGGTTTGCCAATTGAGTCCGCTAGTGTATACTCCATCAAACGCTGAAAGGTAGCGACACCATTACATAAACCAAATCCCATCACATTGAATTGAAATATATCTTTACTGCATGTAAAAGCAGTCTTCTCTTTATCATCATCGTGCATTTTCACTTGAAAATATCCGCTCGAAAGATCAAGTACACTGTACCATTTGGACCCTCTGAGTGCGTCCAATGAGTCATCTACACGGGGGAGAGGATACGAGTCCTTAATAGTAACATTATTCAAGGCCCGATAGTCAACGCATAGTCCGGTTGAACCATCTTTTTTAGTTACAGGCACAATAGGTGAAACCCAAGGACTTTTTGACGGTTCAATAATGTCATTGTCTAAGAGACGTTGCACCTCATTTTCAACATCTTCACGTTTTGTCAATGGCAGACGTCTTGGCTCTTGTTTTATTGGTCGGGCATTGCCCGTATTTATCCTATGTTCGATAGAAGTAGCCCTGCCCAGGTCATTTTTATCTCTGGAGAAAGTTTTCTCATGTTTAAGAAGGAGACTATCTAGCTCTTGTATTTGCTCATTGCTTAACAATGCACTACTTCTAGATTTCAGATCTTGTAAATGTGGAGGTATTCCCCCTGGACCCTCAACAGTACCTATTTTCATTACTTTATTCACATCATTATGTTCAGTAGAGACTATTTGAATTATATCAGTTGGCTCACAAAGGGCAACACAAGTGTGTTGATATAATATTTGTTCTTGACCAGTCACATTTGCCAATCGTATTGGTACTTGACCACAACTTGGATCCACTAGTGCTTTAGCAACAAGCACATTCTCAAAATTCTTTGACAAAACAGGTTGTACTTTAGCATTCATTATGTTACTGGAGTCCCCCATAATTTTTCCAGAAGTTATGACTTCCGTATTTGCTGGAAATTTCACATTATCAATGAGTTTTATTTTGAACAATGAGTTCATTTGACTCTGTTTATTACACTTAATTTGGTGATTATTTAACACTAGTATCCCATTTCCCATGTCAATAGTGCACTTATGTTTATGCATAAAATCATAACCAAGTACTGCTGGTACATCTATGTCTGCAACAGTAAACTTATGTACTGTTGTAAAATAGGCAAATCTACACGACGTAAAGTAGTAACCATACTACCATTTGCCAAACACAATTTTGCTTTATTTTCTTTTATTTCAGGTCTCATCTCCTTTGGGAGTAAATCATATTTTCTTGGGTGTAAAACACATACTGTAGAACTAGTATCAATTAAACAATTAACTTGAACATTAAACAATAAACTATTTACAAACAAACTGTCTTGTTTATTAGAATTCAACTGATTAATGGACCAATTGTCCCTAGAGTCTCTTGCTGGTGAGCGGTCCTCCTCTCCAGCATTTACCGGTTTCCCCGTTATCCCAGTTTGAGTCCCTTGAGTCTGTTTGCGACTCTTAAAACTAGCGTTTTGTGCCCACTGGCTTTTAACGCAGTTGTTGCGTCTATCACTCTCAAGTTTCTTGCAATCCCTTTTGAAATGGCCTTCAATTCCACAATAAAAACAACTATTTCCCCTATTGAGTTTTTGGCCCTGTTCACGGTCGATAGCTAATGAATTGACTTGTTGACCGATCTTAGCTATACGAGAGTGCAAACTTTCAGTGTTAATTTCGTCGGTTTCATGCTGCATACGGACTCCTAACTTTTGATTAAACCTCTTCTGATCAATAACGAACCACTCGTACTCTAACCCAAAACGTACACAGTCGTCAATTGTTTTTGGTTCACGTTGAAACATTGAAAGTTGAATCTTTGAATCATTAACTGCACGCACAAAACAATCTTTCGCTAGTTGATCGCGTATTTCAATTGGTGCAGTTGGATACGCTAATCTCTTTATCCTTCTAATTTCTTGAGCCATTTCGGGTAAAGTTTGACCAGGCTTTCGAAAATACGAATTCATTTGCGACTTGTACATATTTGCTTGATTTACAGGCTCAAAACGGGACGTCAGTGCGGACACAAGAAAATTAAAATCAAGTCGTCTTTCTGGTTCAATATCAGTAACTATCCCTTGCGCGACCCCCCTTAAGCTTGTTGCGAGCTCGTATGCCTTATCTTCATCTTCCCATTTATTAACAGCCGATATCATATTAAACTGGACTAAGAAGTCTTGCAAACTACCGGTACCATCAAAAGTCGAAGGTCTTTTTGGTTTCAACTTTATGTGAATTATCATTTCCCAAACTATTACTACGGTCACTTGTGAATGAACGGGAGCCATCCGTCATTTGTAAACCATTCCCCACAATAGTGTTCCTAACATCTGAAGAGGTCATGGTGTCTACACACCCGTTTCTGTTCCGAACAGATAAACCGCACCCCTTAGCACGCATGTTGGGGGGTACCTGCCATGGAGAGTTAGTGCTGGGCCCATAGTACTGATCACTCTGATCCCGGAGATCTGCCCGTTGCCGCCTCCTGTCCGATAGGAGACCGGGGTTAACCTTATTATTTACAATACTATCTCCCCCTCCATAGGTTACCCTTAAATTATGACTTTCAAATAAACCCGTTATCCGCTTTTCGGCCTCCCTATGTTCATCTAGGTCCCGTCTTAATTGTTCAACATCAAGCCTCTCGCTTCTTTGAGTTTGCACATTTTCAGAATTTACTACATCACTGTGTAATCTCGTAGTCGACAACTCCGCATCTGGACCTCCCCCGAAGGTGCTAAATCCGCGAAACTCTCGTGTTCCTGGTTGTTGTGATCGATTTCCAGATGTTTCCAAACTTTCATTTTCATCCCTGGCGAAACCAAACATCATACTAGGTTGTCTGAGTTTTTCACTCGGGTGTTCCATATTTAATTTTCACTTCATCAAAGTTCTGATCCCTTTGAAATATTGGGATCCCCACACTGGCCACCAATGTAACGTTTTCGCTATACCAGCGTTTTCGTTACCCTGAAGTGAACCACAGAGACAACAAGAATAATAGACAGAGACTCAGACAACCAATAAACATTTCTCTAGACAACAATATAGTTCAATGTTATAACATCCAACGGTCGGGGGTGAGGTGGTACGAGTTTTCCAGTTTTATACTCCCTCGGATAAACTCAACATCGGAATGTGAAGTCGACCAAAGCGATATATTTATAATCTCTGTTCTGCTACTCCAGCTGGCTGAATGAAATCATACTTTGTAAAATTAATGATTTAATATGTCGAAATCAAATTACAAGTCATGCAGTATCAATATAACAGATAACTTTCATCAAATATCAATCATCATATCCAGTACTCATATTCATCATATTCATATGCAAGCAAGCAAGTGGGGATAAATCTGGTAAAGTTCAGTGCTATATTCAACTATATAATAACAATAAATTACTAAATAATATATTTAAATTTAATAAAACGGAAATCAAACTGTTAAATGCTAGCTATAACATTAAATTGAAATCGCACCGACAGAGTTCACTGGAACATTGTCTCTTATGTGTACTGGATACATATCACATTTTTGACTGAACTCATGTTTTAAAATTCCTATTTTGATACGGTTTTCTTATGTGTAAAAATCCTAGAGACAAAAAGATATCAATAATATAAATGAAATATGCTTCCTTTAAGGGATGACTCGTGAAACTTGAATAGTAATGACCGGAAATTTGTCAAGGTCGTGCTTGGGGTCGTTCACAAAAACTTTAAATTAAAACGAATTTCTGAATTAAAACTATGCCAGAAAAGGCATTTTGGAGCAGTATTTTGATTGAAGAGAAATTGTTGCCAAAATAATCTTAAAATTACTTTAAAAATAAATTTTGTCAACTCTAACCTTTAACTCTTTATATGAATTAGTCTAGAGAGATTCCGATAAATTTAGAAAAGTTCTGATGGCTCTTGACAATAATTTGCTGCCTTTCGCCAGGGCCGTAAGATCACGACTGAAGAAGATCTGCGATTCCGGCCTTAAATAGGCAAAAGGGGACTCAAAAGACTCGATATTGACGCCAAAAGGGACTCTTAAAAACTCGAATTTGACGTAATTTGTAACTGGTTACGACATTAAGGGGATACGATACAGTAGCAAGGGCAGATAACAACGCCGCCGAATGTGTCATGTTGTTTTCGCGACGTCACGGATTAGAGCGCGATAGTTTCGCGACGGCGCTTGAAAGAATGTCTCAATTTCGCGCAAATAACGCCGACGTCATAAATACCCGATTGCGCGATTTTTTCAAACCCACATGTCTCACCATGCCGTTTGCAAAAAAAGGAGAAATCCGCCGACGGAAAGAAAGTTCTGCGCGGCTAAAGAAAATGCGTAATTTGGGAGCAGAGTTGGAAGAACAAACAGATACATATACAGACTTGAATGACATTACATGTAATACTAGTAACGAAATCAAATGGACAGATGGAAGAAGAATCGTTGAATTGAAAACCCTAGCAGAGGGCTTGAGTGGATGTGAAAAATGTGGCTTTCTCCTAAATCTAATGAACATTGTGCAAGAAAAACTTCACGGTTTCGGGAGCAACCTTGTTGTGCGATGCAGTAATTGTAAATTGTTGAATACCATACAAACCAACAAGACTCACCAAGGAGCCAAAGGACCTGCAATTTTTGATATTAACACGAAAGCAGCTATAGGTAACAATAAAATATTATAATTTTAATAAAACTTTACATTGTATAATTATTTTAATTTCCCGAAAGGTAGTGAGTTGAAAGTCTGTTTCTGTTGTTCTTATATATATAGACAATAACAGTACATTGACTTGACATAAACGCAATATAAGGATGAGGCTTAGAAACGCGGGAAAATGCGAGGTTCTTATATATTACATTTTACTGATTCAAAACAATGCGGACTTAATTTAAAGGGTATATCATGAATTGAACCTATCTTTACAAATTCTTAATCAGTCCAGTTCGGGTTTGAATAAATACATCAAAATAAAATTTGAAATTTTAATTTTACATGTATATATTAGTTTGATAATATAATGTTATAGTTCTCCCGTGAAACTTGCCATATATGAGTCAAGTCGGTTGACTTACAACTGAAAGCTACCTTTCGAAAAACGTGACTAAATTCTTCAGTCTATCAGTTATATGATATTTGAAATATTTTCATTAAAACCAGACAAAGTTAATAAAACAAATTTTCGTCATCACTGAAAATTTGAACAATGTTCAAATGCAGTAAATACAGAAATATTAATGTACTCTTACAAAGAAATGTCCTACATTTCCAATGTTTTATCTGTAGACATTTAAAATTCTCTCCTGAAATCATTTCCGTCTAAAAATGTGTCATCGTTTAGTATTGAAACAATGCATGTAGTTTAATTTTATAGTGTGGCACTTTTTGTGTTTCGTATTTTAGCATATGGTTTGCCGATATCAACATTATAGTGTAGATATACTGCTACAATATGGAGAATTTTGCTTAATTCCGACATTTTTCAGTCTAAAAAATTCGTTTTCATATACCAATCGATTAACAGTACTTGTGACAACGCAAAATTAGTTTAAATTTACAAAAATATTATAAGAATAAGAATATTTATTATTCCAAATGGCCCCTCAAAGGGAATAATTACATGATATACATGATAGAGAGTATGCCGGAACAAGCGGTTTTGATCAACTTAGCATGAATTCGTGTTCTATAACGTTTGTGATCAAATTTGAAGCATGCTTTATCAAAATTTCTCTCCTGACGAAGTGGCAGGTATTTGATTGCTGCAGAAAAGGAAAATAGCCGTTAGTGCAGCCATTGACACAACTTACTACCGAAAATCCTCAACTGTATGATGTATTTTAATTTGAGCGGATGAAGTCTCATGATAGCTTTGCATCCTACTATGTCAACCTGTTGGTTGGTAGCTGAAACACAACATTTCGTTAAACATCGAAAACATTGAAAATATTTAATGTTCAAGAAACATCTACAACAAAACGTTTCATGGACGACAAGGGCTGATCATTGTTTGATATTATAATAGCATACCTACTTTCATCAAAGCTACTATGTTTCTTTGCAAAAGAATGATTCTTTTTTGTCCCAATTTTCAGTAGTAAGATGTACCCACTTCAATATATTTGCCTTTTCTGTAGTAATTTAATGCTTGTCTACTCTTGTAAGGGGGTGAATTCATTAAGTATAAAATCCTACAGTATTTCATTACCGAAAATGTAAATACCCGTGCATGAAGATAAAATTCTGCCGTTTTTGTCCCTTCAGCTTCGATCCCTTATTAAATATGACAGCAATTATGCACAGAATCAGGAATGCATTTTAAACAATTGAAATTCGGACCAAAAATGGCGAGATTCGCGTTGTTCACCACAAAACTCAGACCAAGTTCGATTTCCTGTTCAGAGCTCCCAGCAGTTCTGGATTTATGCCTCTCGAAACTTTGAAATTATGCAAATTCTACATTTCCATTTTAAATTTGTGAACGAAATTGCAGTCTTCAGACAAGTGGTTATTGAAATCCATTCAAAAATAAAGTGAGCACGCACACATAAAAAAAAACTTACTTATTAGAGAAGCCTTTGTTGCATCTATAGTGAGCACGCACACGTAAGAACGCTTACTTATTAGAGAAGCCTTTGTTGCATCCATGGTGAGCACGCATACGTAAAAAACGCTCACTTATTAGAGAAGCCTTTGTTGCATCCATAGTGAGCACGCACACGTGAAAAACGCTTACTTGTTAGAGAAGCAGTTGTTGCATCCATAGTGAGCACGCACACGTAAAAACGCTTAATTGTTAGAGAAGCCTTAGTTGCATCCATAGTGAGCACGCACACGTAAAAACGCTTACTTGTAAGAGAAGCCTTCGTTGCATCCATAGTGAGCACGCACATGTAAAAAACGCTAACTTATTAGAGAAGCCTTTGTTGCATCCATAGTGAGCACGCACATGTAAAAAACGCTTACTTATTAGAGAAGCCTTTGTTGCATCCATAGTGAGCACGCACACGTAAAAAACGCTTACTTGTTAGAGAAGCCTTTGTTGCATCCATAGTGAGCACGCACACGTAAAAACGCTTACTTGTTAGAGAAGCCTTTGTTGCATCCATAGTGAGCACGCACACGTAAAAACGCTTACTCATTAGAGAAGCCTTTGTTGCAACCATAGTGATCACGCACACCAGACAAATTATAACCAAATAAGACATAGGCAGGTACCTCATCAAAGATTGCCACCAGCGGGGAACATAGTTTTAACATTGGACCCTATGGAAAGCACATTCAAAAATCTTCTAAGAAACTACTGGTTCAATCAGAACCAAACTTATTGACAATGGTCCTTAAATGGTTCATTCCAAAAATAGTATCCAGCAGGTGTGGACCTCATCCAAGATAGCTGCCACAAGGAAACACCCTATGGTTAAATGTGAAAACACATTCTAGCATAAAATCACAATTTTGGTATGATTTAATGATTAAAATGGCTGCAAATGTTTTATTGTTATTATTTTTCACTGTAACTTGTACTATAACATTAAATGGTACTAATTATGTACATCAAAACACTTTTCAGGGGCTGTCTTTAATTAAAAAATAAGATATAATGAATACGATAATTTTAAAAAGGGAGATAATAAAAGTAGATGAACTCGATTATAAGGGGAACTCCTGCCCATTTTTCTTTTCTTTTTTAGGGGGGACTCGGAACTCGGAATGTTGCCCAATTTATTTAATGTTAGATTGATATTGGTCTTGATGGATGGTGAACTTTCAGTTGCCATGAAAATCAAACAAGAAAACTGAAATTTCAGAGAAATTTTATATATTTCTACACTAGTTAATAATGAGAACCCCTGTCCAAAACATTTGAAAGGGGTCTTGTAATGTTTCAATTTGACCAGTATATACTACGTAGATTCTCAGGGAATCCCTGCTGAAATTATTTCTGAAAAATTGTCTGAAATGGATAACACATTCAAAGATTTCTTCTCAGAAACAACTTGTCCAATTAGAATACAGTGGTACTTTGATGATACCTTTCAATAAAGGTATCTTGCAGGTCCAGACCTCATCAAATATGGCTGCCAGGAGATTTTACACTTTGGAAAACACAATCAAAGATCTTTAGGGAAACTAGTGGTCCAATTAGAACCAAACTTAGTCCCAATGGTCTTTAGTTGGTCCCTGCAATAAAGGTATTTTGCAGGTCCATACCTCATCAAATATGGATGCCAGGAGTAACATAGTTTAACATTTTACACTTTGGAAAACACATTCAAAATTTTGTTTAAAACTAAGGAGTATCTCCCTCATGCATAGCTCTGTCCTTAGCTGAATTTTGGCTTTTCTATTTAGGCCCTTTTTGTTACGTGTTCTCTTATCAGCTTTTGCACCTTTTTCGGTTAATGGACTTCTAAATGTTTTCATTTAATCTGCACTGATTAGACATAAGTTGTCGAAATGCGCATATGCAGAGGATAAATTACAGTAACTTCGGTATTTTGTTATTCAAAGATCTTGAGGGAAACTAGTGGTCCAATTAGAACCAAACTTAGTCACAATGGTTTTTGGTTGGTCCCTGCAATAAAGGTATCTTGCGGATTCATTCCTCGTTTAAGATGGCCACAAGTGGTCACATAATTTAGATTCGATTCCATTAAAAGAATTGGGTCTCTGAAACCACTTATCCAATTGGAACTAAACTTGATATTAAAAGTCATTATGTGGCCCGTTGTGTCTCACATGTCTGCATCCAATTCAATGAGGTCTCAAGCAGGAAACAGTTTAATATTGGACCCTATGGCAGATTCCATTCATCTCTCTATTTCAGGGATGGTCCAGGTGAGCGATACAGGCTACTGAGTGCCTCTTGTTTAACCATTTGGGCCATAGGGGAGCGAAATCTAATTTTACTTCCTGTTTTTATTGGTTTACGCTTGAAGTCATTTATTTTTTGTGGTGGTTATATTATAGTTTGTCCTTGTCATTTGTGTTGTCTCTCTGTGTGATCCTTATATTGCCATGTATTTTGGATTTATGATATTTGGTTGATGCTTCGGTATCCATTTGGACATGTAGTTAGTTATTCAACTAAGTAATTCCAATTTCACGCGCTGCCTTCAAAGGTAAAGGGGGCATATAGATCTAACCTGATACGACTGTCCGTCTGTAAGTTCACGCACGTCCGACAGAAGGTACGTCCAAGTGTTAAATTTTGTATTTATGTATCTATATACATTCTTAAACTCAGTTAATATTTTGATAATAACAACAGAGTGTTCACACTTGAGTGACTTCTGTTTAATTTTGCCTTCAGTCCATTTTTCAATAGTAAAAAATACACTTAATATGAAACTAATCATTCATGAACTACCGAATTCTTAAAAAAATTCAGACTTGAATAACTTCTATTTGCGTGACTGGAACTATGCTTATAAAAGCATAAAGCATAAAGTTTTATTTAAAGTCGGATGCACATCATAACAATTACGTAAGCTCTGTAGAGCTTTTTACCGACAATGCTAGATTTTTTTTACTAGAGTTATCTATTGTAGTAAATCTGTTGGTGGTACACCGTGTTCAGTAGTTAGCAACATGGTCGCAAGCTCGGAACACAGTTCAAAGTAGGACTCTTTGGGGAAAATGCTATTTTCATCGTCTGCTCTCTAAGATCTTTTAAAACAGAATTATATCTTTGAGAAATTACCCATACGGATTGATCTGCGTGTCTTCCTGAAAATGCAAGTTCAGAAAGCATATCCTTTTTTCTTTGTTATTTCTTTTGTCGCACTACAATCATCATTACTATATAATGTTGGTTGACCGGCGTATTTATTAAAAAATATTCTTAACATATCTTGTAGTTTTTCTTCTCCGTTAAAATTTGGATTAACAATTATAATATAATTTTTTTCTGAAATCCATTTACGATTTTTATATGCTTTATTCAAATCAATAGTTGGACAAAGTATAATATTAAAACGAAAAAATTTATTATATATTGTTTCTAATAAATCAAGAACAAATTCTGTTTTTCCACATCCTGTTTGTCCAAAAATAATAGCACAATGTGGATATTTTGGTAAATCCATTTTTTAAGGATAAACTCTGTTTGAGTTTTTAATATTTAACTTCTTTAACTCTTCCTTCTTCAAAATTAATTTGTGCATCTTGTATAACATAAATAAAAACGTTTATAGGTTTATCAGAACCAACCTTTTTTTATTAAATGTATAATAATTCCATCAGATATATTTCCTAATTTTCTTCCTGTTCCAAGTAAATAATTTTCGTCTATTGTTCTTAAATCTATCCACAAAGCAAAACGATCTATTACATAATCTTCAATTGTAGTATAAGAAAAATTTGTTTCTTTTAAATCATTATTGACTATTTTATCTTTTTTTTTAAACTTAATGTAAAAAACTTATTTATTTCATTCCATTGTTGATATTCTTCCATTCCATCTGAATATAATTGTCTTGAAACACCTTCAATTGTTATTGTTACTTTTGCTATATCAGGATTAAAATAAGATTCTGTACTTGTTCTCTCTGGATCTTCAAATAAAAATAATATTCCTTTCATACTTCTTGAAGCAACATTAATATCAAAATTCCATAATGAATCAGATTTAATTTAGGTATTTGTATATGTTTTATTATTCTATCATATAAAACAGGAAAATTGGAATAAATTTGTTGTTTTATTGTTCTTGATAATTCAGTATTTGTTACAACATCGTATTCTAATTTAATATGATCTATTTTATGTTTGATTTTGTATCTGTTGATTTAATAACTTCATTATAATCATTAAATGTTAATTTGCATACAAGTCTATCACAAAAACCAAATTGATAAAAAGGCATATGAGAATTTAATATTTCAAAATCAAGAGGAATACAAAATATTTCGGCTATTTTTTTATCTTTTGCATTTGTTGCTTTATCTCCTGCTCCAACTCTATGTTTCAACATGTTATCACTTCCTATACCTTGATATACCATATTTTTTCTTTCATATGGTGTTCTCCATAAATCAATATAACAATTAAAAAAATTACAATCTTCAAGTTAAAAAAAAAAATATGTCCACCCATATAAATTTTATCAGATTTTACTATATTTCTTCCAATATTTTAATAAATTGTTGCATTATCATCTGTTGATTTAATAGTAAATTCAAAAGATAATTAAACTGTTCCTGGAATTATAACATCATCATCGTTTAAATTAGGAAATTGTACAATTAATGGTCCTTGTCCACTTATTGTTGAAGGAATATTTGGTTTTACTTCAGTTCTTCTTATTCCTTTTATTCCTTTTGGTTCTCTTAGCATTCTTTAAGGATTTAATTTTTCTCCGTAACTTATTGACATTTTTAAGGTATAAATTTGTTTCCCTAGCATTGCTTATAAAATCTTGTTATCTTGATTTAGAACTTCCTTAATTTTTTTTTTAATTTAGATTGTGGATTACGATTGAAATTTTGATTTTCTAAAATAGAACTTCCTTAATTTTTTTATTTTTTATCATATTGTTAAAATAGTAAAAAATTAACAATACCTTATGACACAGTATGTGCCCGCTATAGACCCCCAACATTATTGACTCTTAGGTATATATAAATATTAAGTATAATTCGGAAAATCACCTATTTTTTTTACCATTTTAACAGAAAAAAATAGTTGGCATAAAGATTTTTTTTTGCTTTTAGGGGTCTATAGCGGGTGCAAACTGTGTAACGGGAATTCAGTTGAAAAATAACCATGTAGCCCTTAGTAATATGTTATATTGATGCTACCCCCCACCTACTATTTTTTCGTACCTCAAAAATAGTAGGTGGTGGGAGCATCAATATAACATATTACTATCGTGTTTAAAAAATCCTGAAGGAGAAAATAGTTACACAGAAAAAATATAAAAAAAATTTTGACCTCCCCCTCTCCCCAAAAAAAAAATAGCCGGCAGTACAGCAATTATATGAATTACCGAGTAATACACAATAAAGAAAAAAATAATATGAATTACCGAGTAATACACAATAAAGAAAAAATAATATGAATTACCAAGTAATACCCAATAAAAAATTAACATATATACACACACAAAAAAAGAAAATTAAATATATGAATTACCAAGTAATACCCAATAAAAAATTAACATATATACACACACAACAAAAGAAAATTAAATATATGAATTACCGAGTAATACCCAATACACAAT
>MJUU01029942.1:9401-33982 GCA_002080025.1 Modiolus philippinarum
TCATGTTACAAATAATCAGCACTGTCGGTAAAACGTTTTTCATTGGTCATATTACAAATCATAAATAGCACCGCCTTACACATTAAAATATTTATTGCACTCAAAACGCTGTTCGTTTTTCGTGCAATAAATATTAAAATTCGTAAAAGCGGTGCTATATATATTACTAAACATACCCAAACCATGTCATATCAACTTGTTCAAAAATTTTAGATATTCCTTAAATAATTTGGATGTTCCCTCTAGTCATAACATGGTCTTTAACTACATTCACAATAGCTTGAATGGATTAGTAAACCAAACAAGACAGTTTTGTGGCATATGAAGCGTTACTAAATAAGTTTCTATTGATGTTAAATAAAGGACAAAAACTAATGATAAATCATCATTAGCATAGTCGGTAGAGTAGAAGTATTTTTTCTTGTCTACTAGTCAGACTGGTCGCGCTAACTCTAAAATGACTGTAATACTGATATGTAAGGGTTAGTGAATGATAAGCCATGCTCTATGAAATATAGTGCGAGGAGCTTTATTTCATAGAGCATGGCTTATCATTCTCTAACGCATTTATCACATATTTACATTTCGAGTGGTTTAATCAATGGCTTTACAATTTCTATAATTGGTTAATTAAGTTACTACATATATGAGAAAAAGCCCTTTGGCAATAATCAGTTGTTTTTGACCAACAATGAAATAAAATGTACTCAGTTTGTAATCACTCTTGTTTCTCTTAAACTATAAGGACGGTATGTTAGCTTTATCCTGTCATTGAAATATCATTATCTAATAGTGATGGATTTAGATAAGAAACTGTTGGTGTTTGGAAATCACTTTATTTGTATGCATGTATGTATTTATTTTTTTTTTTCAAATTAATAACCCCACCCCCAAAAGTCTTCCTTTCATCCCTCTATTTTTCATAGGGCAAACTTTTTCTACTTTTTACATGTACCAAGTGAGAGATTCTTTTATTGTTTAAAAATATTGTTGTTAGACGATGCATTTATTTAATTAACATTTTACAAATTTCAGTGTTTTTCACTATTTGGGCTTTTCGTATTAGAGAAAATGTATGTACTTTAATTACAAATTGTACATAGCTGCAGGCAATAAAAGGATTATCTGTATGACACTTTGGCCTGTACGGATGAATGTATTGTCTCACAATAATTTTAAACAATAAGATAATCCCTTACTTAGTACATGGAAAAGTAGAAAAATGGCTCTATGAAAAATAGAGGGGTGAAAAGAAGGCTTTTGATTGGACGAGAGAATGTAAGTATGTGATAAGACTAGATATCCCATTTTTAAATGAGACATGTTTAACAAAATCTATACAAAATGCAATCCAAAGATTACTTAGGGTCTGTTCAAAATACAAAAGTTGAGTAAAAACGACTTAATTTACATTACATTCACACTGCTAAAGTTAATCCAGATTAACTTCATCAACAAGTTTACGTGTATTGCAACTGAAAACGGGTCAGTGTGAACGTAACGTTCTGAATTAGCATAATCCGGACTAAATTAATCCAGATAAACTTAATCCGGATTAACTCCAGATTGAACAGGCCCTTAGTTTTAAGACAAAGGAATGATTCAACAAATTTGATGCATCCAAAGAAATGTTTTTAAAATACATGTATGTTGTCATTTGTTGGTTCATGACTACTTTTTTATTAACTCAGATCTTGATCACTGTCGTTTCTGGTCCCATTTCATTACTTCGAATTGTTTTTGCAATTCTCCAAATATTATGACAGAGCTTTGAACTTGGGGACTCAATATAATTTTCTATTTTAGATATTAAAAGATATTACAGGAAATAATAAATGCCAGACGAAAAACAACATTAAACGCGTTGTTCTTTTGCTTGTGTTACCATGTATTTTTAGCGATTTCGTCTCGTGTGCATTTACTCCATATCCTTTTTTGTTCATTTAACCGGTCACTTTCGTTCATATCCCACTAGCATTCAAAATCAGTTAAGCTGTGCCAATTTATGTGCAAAAACCGCTAATCAGAAATCAATCAAAAGCTTTTTATTTTGATAGAACAACACATCAGCGATATCAAAACATATATATGCTTGACACGCCTTCAAACTGGGCAAGGATATTTTGGGTTGTGAATTACGTTACTTCTTTAAATTATATAAAAATCATTATTTTCGTGATGATTATAATAAAGAAATGTTTGTTGATTGGTATTTGGTTATACAATAAATTCAGAAAATAAAGTCTAAATATTGCTCAAAGTTTACCTTACTTTTGGAGGCATTTAGTAATTAGTTACAACTCATCAATTAGCAAAGCGGGTAGTTGATACTTATATCTTTATTTTTCTTCAGAAATATTTACTTCCAAAGATTCCAGAGGAAATTTAAACACATATTTTCATTTTTACGCCTTTCTTTCTATAGATTAAGAAGATATTTTGTGGTTCTAAACTAAATATATATATTTTTTTATATTCTATTACTGGAAGAACCTACACTGTAACGTAATTCACTTCCATTCATCAAAGTATACCCATGATTTCATGTGTCGCTTTATTTGTATTATACTTTAGTTTGATATCCATTTTATATTTTGAGACAACAAAAATTGTAATATATAAACATTGATAGCATTCAAGCTAAATAACGTAAATGTGCTATGTCAAATTCTTGCCTCGGTAAATTATAATTTCTGAATGATCAAAAATTTAAAATGTCTTTCTAGGTTGTGGAAGAAATGCAACTGAAGGGATTGTGGTAAATATTTTCCAATTTAAACAAATTTCTGAAAGAAAAACTGCAATATGGAGTCATGCGAATAACGTTACAACACCGTGAATTACGTTACACTTTCATATATATATATGTGCTATGGTGTTAATATATAAGAGTGTGAAATATGCTTTTCTCATGATACCTTACCCAACATATTTATCTTTCGTTTTGTAATAAAATTCAAATGGAAATGTGTGATGTGTTGATAGTTGCGCTCGCTAGTAAATGTGCATACTAACGAATAATAGGCGCAGATTCAAATATTCCTGCTTGGGAACTTCCTTCCTGAGTGTGCCCCAGATGTTAGGAGATGCCAATAAAACACTTTCCTGTACTTTTTTCTACTAAAAGCTTTCCATGCCACTTTAATAGAACTGCCCATAACGTAATTCACTGTACAGTACTTCACTGACGTATTGTTTATTAGGAATATAAAAAGATAGAAAGCAAGTGAAAACTAGGACTATATCTAATAAATGACTACCCTCTAAGGCATATTACTCAGGGTTGTCTGTGGACGGTACATCCACTAACCTGTGCAAGAGGTACCGTAACGTATAGTAAGTCACAATTAAATGCTCAAACCAAAAAAAAAACCAGAAAATACAGGAACTTTTTTTTTAATAAGATGTTATTCAATACCGATAAATGACCCAACTGCACTTTTTCCATACTGACTTTTTCTTTTGCAGATATTTGAAATTGTAACGTTATTCACTACTCTTTAGAAACAAGTTGCGAAATATGTTTTTGAGGCAAATTGTAATTTTTGTCCCTTTTTTTTTTTTTTTTTTTTTTTTTTTTTTTTATTTTTTATTTTTTTTGTTTGTTTGTTTGTTTGTTTGTTTTTTTTGTTCTAAAAACTATGTTGTCCATCACTGTTCAGAATATTTCATGTTTTAATTAGTACATAAATAGATGTACCCTTATTTGTGACATATCGCTTTTGTCGGTTTGCGAATAGAAATCAAGGAAATTTAGACTATAAACAAGAACCATACATGATGAATTACATATTTTAAAATCAGCATTACCTTTCAAATTCATTTAAACTCAAAATAACATGGATAACTCAGATTATTTTTTCATAAAACGTTTGTGATCATGAAAATTAGCTTTGGCACACTTTAACTGATTTCAAGAAATCATGCACAGAATATAATGTGCATCACTAAAGCAAGTTCAACTAAAGTTTACAGGAATAATGTATGGAAAGTCCTTTCACAAATATGCTTATTTTGTTCCCTTCTGTCAAAACTTGACTGCCAGCGCAGAACATAGTTTCAACAAGTAGATCTATGGGAAAACATAAAATTCATCACCTGCTTTGAAACTTTTGAAGGAAATTGAAACTAAACTTGAATGATATATGTCCTTTACAAGCTTTGCTTATTTTTTCCTGGTTCGACAAAAAAGCCATGGCCACCAGCACAGAACATAGTCAAACATTTGCTCTATTTGAAATTTTCATTTTTTTTTTATTTTTTTTATCAATCTTTACAGGAATAAGTTATCAAAAGTCATTTACAATGATTGCCAATTTCGTGCAAATCCGACAAAAAATACCTGCCACTACAGATCGGACAAAAATATGTCTGGCACTGCGGAACAAACTTTTAACATTAGATTCTGTGGTAAATACTTCATTTTCATCATCTGCTCGCTCTCAAACTTTTGAAGCCAATTTTATTTAATATACTTAAAATGAATTAGGGGATGTCCTCTACAAAGATTTCTTATCTTGCAATGTGTCACAAAAAGCATGGCGGCCAGTGTGGAACACAGTTTAACACTCGACCCTTTTGGTGAAGCATTTTGTAAGGTGAACGATACAGACTCAGCCTCCGAGCCTCTAGTTCTAGATTTCATATTTCAATTTTTTTGTCAAAATTATATTTTCTTTTTTAAAAAAGGGTTTCCCTTTCTTCATGTATCTATCAAATAACCAGCTACCGAAGTTATCGTAAATTTAGTTTCTGTATATGACCAACAACATAACACCAAGTTATGTCACTTCAGTGCAAATCAAAACATTTAGAAGACCATAAATCAAAGAGAACAGAAAAACCCAAAAAGGTCCTAATGTAAAGCCAAAACTTTCTAGGTCAAAGCTATGCACGAGGGAGATACTCCTTAGTTTTAAGCATTTTTTATGCTTCGAATGAGAATCGGCTTTCGGGTCTGCATCCAAAATTTCTCAAAGAAAATACGTCAAAAGTTTATTTGAAATACTAATTACTTGGTTTTTGAAGACCATCTGGAACTTACAGTTAACCAGCAGATGCATCGACCAAGTGGTAAAAAATAACAAAATACCGAAGTTATTATAAATTTATTTTCTGCATATGGGCATTTCGACAAGTAACACATAAATCGAACAATTGTAATTCTGATAGAGAATAAATTTCAATAATAATCTAAACAGGGGTAATAATAGAATTACAGAGTAGAATTGTCAAGAGCAAAATGCCAAGAGGTAAATAAATATACATAGTAGGTGCAGAACCACAGGAAAATTGTCATCTGCTATGGTCTTGGCCTGGTAAAGGCTTTTCAAAAGAAACGGTGGGTTAGATTGGTTTTATAAATATAAATTCAAAACCAGTCATAGACAGAGCTATGCCGGAGGGAGATACTACTACGTTTTAAGCCCAATTTCGTATAATTCAGATATTGCAAGTTTCCTAATTAAATCGGCTTTCGCAGCAAAACCGAAATACTGACAACTGGGTTGGTTAAAAACCTCGGGGACTAACAGTGCACTAGCAAAGCCATATGCCCAGACAAATTACTGAGGTTACTATAAATTTAGCTTAAATGACTAATGCATCTAGATATGGCCCACCACATATTCTGTATTAGATTATAGGTCCGTTAAAATAGAGATTTTCTAAATTAAAACTATCAACATTTCCGACAATCAATAAATCACATGTGGATACTTAAGAATTTGAAGGAGTTATTGGAAAACTTAAACCCCTTTTATTTTCTCAAATACATTCTCTCAAAACATTTGATTTATCCACATTGTATACCACATTTCCCATGATAAACTAAAGTCACGACTCTAAAGTAACATTCAACAAGCCTTGTGCCGATCAAAAAACTTTGTTGTATTAGGTTATAGATCCATATTTTTTTTATATCAAAGACCAATTTAAAAGGAAAAGATTGATTGCTACGATGAAAAAAGGTGTGAAGTATGCTTGATTTTCTTATTGATAATATATTTGTCACATTTGCAGGTGCTATATATCAATAGCAAGTTTGCATACCAATGGGGACTTATTATGCACCTCTACTGGCAGACATGTTTTTATATTCTTACGAGACTGAATTTCTTCAGAGACTCGTAAAGGATCATAAGATAAAAGATGCTAGATCCTTCAATCTCACTTATAAATATATTGATGATGTTCTTTCCATCAATAATGCATTTTTGCTAAATGGATCCCATTGATAAATCCATCAGAACTAGAGATAAAGGAAATGACAGAAACCACCAGATCTACCTCTTTTTGGACTTACATCCCGACATTGACAAAAATGATCGTCTCAGAACTAAATTTTACGACAAAAGGGGCGATTTTAATTTCAAAATTATTAATTTCCCTAACAGGAATACTCCAGATTCTCTTGCTTACAGGCTGTATGTTTCACAGCTAGTTTCTTCGGCGAGGGCTAGCACACATTATACATAGTTATCTCCATAACCGCTTTATTAACCAAGGCTTCAAAAACTTCCGTCCCAAACGATCATTAAAAAAGTTCTTACAGATATCAGTCCCTTGTGGAAAATTTTGAAGATTCACTTTGAACTCTGATTCAAGATTCTTTCTTTACTTAATACTAGAATGATCATTTCTTTAACGACCTTTCAATGGCAATTGCTGTTGAGTTGCTACCTAAAACTACCGCAATGGAAGGGGATGTTTGGCTAGCCATAAAACCGGCTTAACCCACCATTTCTTTTGAAATGCCAGTACCAAGTCAGGACCATTGCGGTCGACAATTTTGCCGGAGGTTTCCACCTGATTTGTATTTTTGTCTCATAGACTTCAGCTCCCGACCACTCTGTCCGGAAATTTTGTTATAACATCCAGCCCCCCCCCCACCCCCACCCCACCATTGTAACCTCCATTTAGTTGTTTAAATCTGCAAATCGAAAAGCAAAACAAAAATGTAAAATAAAATTATATTCTTCTTTTACAAATACTCTGGGATTTGGGTTATTTCCTAGCGAGTCTATCAATTGTTAAGGTAAAACTCCGGGACAACACCGTAGTATCACGTTGCTATTTCAGTACAACTAACCCAAATAGGTAAAAAGCAGTGTCGACCGAATTCCTGTGTCTAGACCGGAATTTCAAAGTAATCAAAGCAATTTATTGCACAATTAATGAATTTGTCTTTCTGTAATAGCTTTGTACACAAACATACATTGATGCTTATCTAAATTAAAACTTGCAGTTGTGTATGAAGTTGATCAATATTAATGTGTGTTTAATTTATCATGCAACATTTGTTTTCAGTCATGGATAATTGAAGTCATGATAAAAGATATCAGGACTAAGTATTTGTTAATGTATATGTGGTGAAGTGTAACATAGCGATACCGATATTCAATGAAAAAAGGGATTACAGGAAACATCTACAATGGCCGCAAATTCCAATTACAAGCTACAATCTGCCAATAAAAACACAAATAAGACGAAAGACAAAAGTAAATAACGATTGGAACTCGAGACAGCGGGACTTGGTACAGAAACTAGCAAACCCAGCGGTAGGGTTAAACCGGTTTATGGGTACCCAAACCTCCCCTTTATCTGTCTTTTTCTACGGTATAATAAATATACGAATAAAACCTTAAACAGGTAGACTTCTAACTCTATGACCACAATCTTGTAAGGAGACAAAAAGACCCTACGTAATTTTGATTGATTGGTCAATGGATGCTAAGCACTTATCAAGTAGCCTAGTCTTGCAACCCATTGAGCAGGTACAACTATGAGAATGAACTCCCTATAGATTGATACCAGCTACGTCCACAGGGTAAGAGTCTCCTCCTATGTATGTATCACCTGTACTGTCGACAGGGTAAGGGTCTCCTGCTATGAATGTATCACCTGTACTGTCGACAGGGTAAGAGTCTCCTGCTATGTATGTATCACCAGTACTGTCAACAGGCTAAAGGTCTCCTGCTGTGTATGTATCACCTGTAATGTCGACAGGGTAAGAGTCTCCTTCCATGTATGTATCACCTGTAATGTCGACAGGGTATGAGTCTCATGCTATGTATGTTTCACCTGTAATGTCGACAGGGTAAGAGTCTCCTTCCATGTATGTATCACCTGTAATGTCGACAGGGTAAGAGTCTCATGCTATGTATGTTTCACCTGTAATTTCGACAGGGTAAGAGTCTCATGCTATGTATGTATCACCCCTACTGTCGACAGGGTAAGAGTCTCCTTCCATGTATGTATCACCTGTAATGTCGACAGGGTATGAGTCTGATGCTATGTATGTATCACCAGTCCTGCGAGAAATAATTTGTCGAAAGTGGAATCCTAGCCAGGAACAAGTCAATAGATCATATACCAGCTTTAGTATCAGATTTTCCCAGACCACTTTTCAACACATCACAGTATGGAAAACGTGACGTCATAAAGCCTTAAACGTCATGAAATTATGTTTTTGAAGTTTATTCTTGCTGACACTGGGCGGACATGTTTGTGACGTGGGGCGGACAAACGACGACTTGTGATTCTAAATACCTTAACTCGCATATAGTCTAATGGATAGGTTATACTAAATGACTAAATGACTCAACGCTAGATCTAGTCAAATGTAAAATCGTCTGTCTCAAATTTTGATACCTTTAAAATATTCTGATCAATTTATCAACTCGCGATGGCGACCTTTAAATTTACGGCGGGTAGATTTCAAACGTTCTTATTCATATGCCTGGAGGGGTAGTTTTCTGGTTAGTACAATGTAAATTATATAACTCACATCAGCTGCATTTTTTTAAATGTTTTTGGTAAATCTTAACTATATGGCCAACAGACATTCACCAGTAAATATTTGGCAACCAATATTTAACTGATTAATTAGTAAAAAATGTTCAATATACAGGTATGTAGAGTGGTGTAAGTGAAAACCGAACCGTTATTACAAACACAAGAAATAAAGTCATCACACAAGTATGGCTCAGAAAAGTAAAAATGGAGACACACATACATATGAACAACAAGGGCCCAATTTGAAACTGGATTAGATCAGATGCGCCGGTAGAGCAAGCATCTACTGCTTCTTATGACACCCGTCGTGTTGAACATGTCAACCCCGGTAGTAAAGTCAATTCCAATACGGGAAATAACAATTTTGAGTTGTTAAAAGGACTGATCTGTTGTCATTTGGGATGCAAATATCCCATAGCGGTCCACAAGGTTAAGATGATCTCGTGCGATGATGACTTCAAGTTATAAGTAACATACCCTTGTTTAAGTAGCCTATTCATGAACAAATCGGCTTTATCAGAGAAGTCACTGTATTGACCAAAAATCAGTTGATAGATGTAAACTTCATAAGCAGGCACTGTTTTGAATGCTCCCACAAAGAAAGGGAAATTGACTACCGGTATTGTAAATTGACTACCTGTACCATCTTTCTAAATTACGTTTTGTCTATTCTTTCCTTTTCAAGATTGTGGTCTTAGAGTTAGGGGTCTACCTGTATTGGTTTTATTTGTATGTTTATTATACTATATGGAAACGGGATAGAGAAAGGGGATGTTTGGTTACGCATAAACCGGTTTAACCCTACCGCTGTCTGTTGCTAGTTCCGGTACCAAGTCCGGCTATCCAGAGTTCCTATCGTTATCTATGTTTGTCTTTTGTCATCTTATTGTCTTTCTTGTACAGTTCCCTGGTTGATTGTGACATGTGATTGTAATGGGTGGCCAGTGTAAGTGTTTCCTGTTATCTTTCCTTCATTATTTGGAAAAGTGAAGTCAAAGTGTTTATCATACGGCTTATTTTGTAGTGTACCGCTGTTGTCATTTTCAAGATGAAGGTCATGGAATTGGGTCGGTGTGAAAGTGTCCGTTGTATCCTTAATTTCGAGCTCTATTGGATCAATAAAATGAAGAATATCACGAAATCGAGGGTTGTGAAATCTTTATAACGGAAGCTGAAAGTAAAGGACTTGGCTAGTTTTTCATCCTTGATTTGAAGGAGTCCTTCGATAAATTCAGTCTCATAAGAATGGAGAAACATATTGGCTAAAAGAGGTGCACGGTTTGTGCCCATTGAAATCCGATAGTCTTTTGAGAAGCAAGTCTTCCCAACTAATAGAATATATTGTCGATCAGAAACCGTAAGATTTTTAATCACTCCTTTATCTGTATATTTTTATCCGACTCAAATTTCACAAAGTATGTTTGTTCTCTACCCATAGAAACATACTTAAATCTCTTTTCAACGTTCTTACGGGATAAAATCTTAGAATAAAATTTCTAAGTCGAGATTTCAGTTGTTCATGGGAATGGTAAAAAAAAGTGTAGAGAAGTCAAAAGTTTTTAATGCTGTTACAGTATGATAATGACTTAGAGTTTAAGATGTCATGTGGATCTTTATATTTTTTAAATATCCACATTTCATTGACAACGCTTCTTGAAAAGCAAGTATCACATTTCTTGAATGCCCTCTATTACAGCTTTGAAAAATGAGCTTTACAGCTTCGAAATATGTTTTGTAGAACATTTGTCAGATCAAGGGATATAGCATTGTTTGTTCGGCCGTTTTTTTTTTATTTTTGTAGTCAGTACAAAAAGGGTAGATCAATGTCTTGATCCTTCAATCCCAACACAAAGTAAAACAGATACTAGTGCTTTTGTCAGGCAATGGATGACAGTGATTGGCAGTCTAATTAATGTTTGTTGACAAACCCGCATCCATGAGCAAAAAAGACATGGATATAGCGTTGTTCGACAAAAAGAATTCCGCTCAAACCGGTGCTAGGGGACGTCTTGAACTTACTATGAAGTATGAACAAAGCTTCATGGTAACTTCAAAATAAAGAACAAATAAAAGCGTTGTTCCTTTGTTTGGTTTTACCCTGTATTTGTAGAGACCTTGTCTCATGTGCATTTACTCCTTATCCATTCATTCACCATTGACGGTTTAGTAGTGTCTGCACCATAGAAAGAGTAGTAACTGTGTAGTTTGGATTTTGCCCTTAGAATTATCAATGCCAAATTCTTTAAACAATTGATGCAATGATTTTTGCAAATAAAAATGATGTTATTAGGCCACTTAATCAATGTGAAACTGAATAGATCAAGTATGCTAAATTAAATGAAATACGAAGAATAATTAAGCAATCGTTCCTTGGCTTTTGCTCATACATTGTACTTTTGTATCATACCTACTTATACTAAGTTCGATAATTAGAAAATACATAGAACATGCAGTTTTCCATCATACCTACTCATGGCTTTGCAGTATGTCAACACCTGAGACCTTTATATAGGTCAAATACTTTTTAAGAGCCAAAACAGTAATATTTGGTGAACACAAACCGTTACAGATTGGTTTACAGAGCTATAGATTATCTTTTTTTTCTGAGTAAACAGAATTTTAAGTTCAATCAGTATAACATTAACTGATTTACGTAGAGAATCAATTTAGATCTATCAATACAATCAGTACAAATTCAACTATTTCGGGCGTACTTTCATGATATCATGAATGCTTTTAAATTTTTGAATGACCAAAATTTGCATACAACTAAGTCATATATGAGAATTTAAGGATGATAACTAGCTTTCAAAGTCGTCATTCATTTTCACGAAACAAAAATTTATATTCAGTTGGATTATAAAGTACGGGACCTTGAAATGCCGATGTAAAAATCTTTAAGAGATCTTGAAATTTAACAATGAAATAAGAAAATCACGGTTGCTTTTAATTATTGACACGATTAATATTGATTTAACAGAAAAGAAAGAAAAAAATACAGTTGCCAAGTAAAGTTCCGACATTTATCAGCTACGCTCAAAACGGTGCTAAGGGCTGTCTTGAAATTACTAGGTATGAGCAAAACTATTTTTGGAGACCTCGTGGTGACGTCAGGATGGTGTCTTCTGGCTATTCCAACATTTCAAAAATATATATTCTGGTTATTCCAACATATAGAGAACAATGGGTGTTGTTTTAGCAGGTTTTGTTGTTCTAGTAATTATTGCCTAATTAATTTAACATGTAAATTTTGGATTCAATATTGAATTTAAACATAGTGTTTTAAAGAAATATTGTTTTTTTTCCAAATCTATAACTTTTTTCATGGTAATAAATAAATAAATAAATAAATAAAAGACTGACCTAAAATGTTGAAATATTGTAAAAAAGATAGACTGAAAATCAAATTTAGTAAATTTGTAAACAAATTAAAAGTTTAAAATTTAAAAGCTTATCATTTTTTTAAAATATTTTAAAAATGAATTTAAAACAAATTCTGAAAATATTTATATGCATTAATTTAGAAGCAATAATTAAGATTGATTCAGCTATATTCTATAATACAAGTTGGGAAATTTTTGATACCTGTTTATGAAACTACTTGTAATATTAGTTAATTCATAATCAATTATAAATGATTAAAAAGATAAAATATGGCATTGCCAAGCTCACCAGTTGGCGAGATTTGTTCATTTAAGTAGTGAAAGACATATATTTCTTATAGATATGCTGATTTCTGTGATATACACACAAATATCAAAGTTTACTACTATACTCCACACCCATCACCGGCTGATTCTAAAGGCTTTACTCGAAAGACTCGGTGTATTTATCAACATTGGTATCTAGCCAGTGGCGGTCTCTTTTTTTGCTTAACATCGGTCGATACTGGTTACTTTTATGGGGTATAGGGTGTTTTTCTGTTTTTTTTTCACCCAGTCATGAGAGTTAGCCTCTTTTCATTCAAATGCACAGATCTGGCCAATCCTATCATAGGATCAGCAGATGGTGGTAGGACTTGCACCAGTACCAAGCCGGCGGTGAATGTGTCCCAAGGAAACGCAAATACAGAGATATCGACTCCAGACTGACAACACTTAAGACTCGTTTGCAGAACCAGGAACTCACACCAGTCCAGTTTGCTGACGCTGCTTCGCATCTAGAGTAGACTTGTGAAGTTTTTAAAGCGCTTGAACTGTTATGCTTTATATGTTTTATTTATGTATTTATTGTATGATTCTTTTATAGAAATCATGGGTACTTTAAATTTATTTACTGCTTTTTCATGTATTCATAATATTATCAGTGCTTGAATATTATGTACTTATGTACAGTGTGTATAAACAATTACTTATTGTTATCATGATATCATGAATATTGATTATTGTAATAAAATTATGAAAAAAATATCAAAAAATAAAATAAAAATAAAAATATTAAAAAAGTAAAATGACACCTAAACATTTGCAAGTCTAAAATTCATAAGAATTTTGACATGAAACCTTTAGAGACACAATAAAATTTCATACATACAACAGAAATGGGACAGGTAATTCCAACACATTAAGACTTCCAATTAAAGTTTTGTTTTCACAGTATACACAAATTTAATCCCTTGTTTATACAACCGTTCTGGCAATTCCTACACGTATTTTATAATTTTAACCTATAAATTTAAGGATGTTGGAATAGCCAGAATAAACCGTCAGGATAAAGAACAAGTGATAAAAGCGTTGTTTAATTACTTAGTTCCACATATTATTTGTAGAAACTTTGTCTCACGTGTATTTACGCCATATCCCTTCATAAATAATGCATGTCCTCTGAAAAGTATCCAACTTCCTCTGTTCAAACAATGACGTTTCATCCAGATTTTGTTTGCTTCATTTAAGGCCAAAATAAACGTTATGTGCTATTTGAAAATAAAGCGTCGGCTATCCTATAGAGGTCATAAATATGCACATACAAAAAACAAATGTATCCTAGAGTTTTCAAGATTAGCTTTGAGCCATTTGAAACAATTGGTTTATAAAAATTCATCTGGTCATCTTTTATTGGATCTTGTTTTAATCAAATATTGCAGTACCATGTAAAAATTCATCATTAGCTAGGATATATTTTCTTATTTTCAGCTCACCTGGCCTAAAGGGCCACGTGAGCTATTGCCATTACTTAGCGTCCGTCCGACCGTCGTAACCTTTTTCAAATATGTTCTCCTCTGAAACCGCTGGGCCAATTTTAACCAAACTTGGCCTGAATCTTTTGACAAGTCATTACTTGATCAACTATTACGTGACCAGTTTATACAGAAGTGGTTTAGTGATATTATTAATTCGTCTCGCGGGCAGTTTTATTCCTCTTTCAAAAAAGAATTTCAGTTGGAAAATTATTTAATTAGATTGCCCGAATCATCCCGAGTTTGGATCACTAAACTAAGGACTTGCAATTTGCGTATCCCTATTGAAATAGGTAGATGGAAAAATATTCCAAGAGAAAATCGTGTTTGTAATTTTTGTAATGAACATATTGGTGATGAATATCATATATTTTTTGTTTGTAATGATGTTAATCTTGTTAATCTTAGAAATAAATATTTAGCTTCATATTATGCGAAAAATCCTAATTATAATAAAATGACAGGACTGTTATCATACTGTAACACAGAGGTTTATAAAAGGTTTTCAATGTTTATTCGTAAAATCGCCCTCCTCCTCCCGTGACACTAAATGTTTGTATATTTTCTAATATGTTTCAATTATACTATTATGCTATTTATATGTTTATTGTGCTTCATGATTCATGACATGTTCATTCTGTTATGTTTAGTTTATCATCAATTATGTATATTTTGTCCTCATGTTACACATTGTAAATTGTGTCTGAGTGTATCCAATAAATCTTGAAATCTTGAATCTTGAATCATTACCAGGGTATGTAGATTCAAATTTGTGTTCGATTAGTTCGAGGACCAAACAAAATGGCTGCCGTTACTAAAATAGCACATATGGGTAAATTGCTGTTTTTGGCATATAAATCAAAAACCATTACAGATATCAAATATCTGACATGAGGTAAAAGTAATCTGCATGACAAGATCTACCTGTCCTGCAATTTTGAAGAAAATCTGAATACTCGTCTTTTAGTTTTTGTCCTTTTTCTGCCAAATCAAAATTTTAATACTTTAAATAAAATAAACAGCTGCGCCAAATCGCATGATACGCCCGTCGTCACCCCTTTAAAAACTTTAAGCGATTAAAGAATCTGGTTCTCAATTTAGAATGCACCTATAACTGCCCAATAAAGCATGTAATCTCTTTAATAAATCAATAGCAAAGTTTGAAGTGCACTGATCAAACTATTAATCAGTTAGAGTGCGTTATGTATAAAATTGCCTTAAATTTGAAAAATAAAGTCCCATAACTCTTGCAAGAAAAATGGAAATTTCAGGAAAAAGCATACAGACCATGAAACCATCATATCCAATACCTGTACAAAGTTTGAAGTGAACTTGCCACAAGGTTGTCAAGTTAGAACATGACATGTGAAAATATGCCTTAGAATTCATGAATATAGTTCCATAACCCTTGCAACAAAAATCAAAATTTCACGCAAAGTATACAAATCATGAAGCCATCATATCAAATATCTTTACAAAGTTTGAAGTGAATTAGTCGAAGAGTTGTCAAGTTAGAGCGCGACATGTAAAAAATTGCCTTAAAATTGACGAATAAAGTCCCATGACTCCTACAAGAAAAATCGAATTTCCTCCAAAAGTATACAGATCGTGAGGCCATAATACCTAATATCTCTTCAAAGTTTGAAGTGAATTGGCCAAATGGTTATCAAGTTAGAGCGCGACATATGAAACGGACGGACAGACGGACAGACAGACGGAAGGACGGACGGACAGACAGACAGACGGACGGACGGACGGACGGACGGACGGACGGACAGACAGACGGACGGACGGACGGACGGACGGACAATCGGACATTGGTATACCATAATAAGTCCGTCATTAGACGGGCGTATAAAAATACTATAACAGATAGAGGTCAACTTTAAACTGCAAAAATGATTAGCTTATCAAGATCTGCCTACCTAGAAATTTTGAAGAAAATCTGTTTACGTGAAGAAGAGTTATTACCCATTATTGGTCAAAGTTTTTGAAACTTTATACATTTTGACTTGTATTTCAATAAAGATTTGAGATAGCAGTTAAGATTTAAAACAAAAATGTTTAGTATGTCAAGGACTACTTCATAATGGAAGTTGTGGACCTCATCTAGGATGGCCGGCAGCGGGGAACTTAGTTTAACATTAGACCTTATGGGAAAACACATTCAAAGATCTTTATCCTCAGAGACTACTTGGTCAATTGGGAACATACTTGGTCACAACTGTCCTTAGTTGGTCTCCTTTGAAAAATGTGTCCGGCAGGTTCCCATCAGATCCAAGATGGCCCGCAGACAACATTGTACCCTATAGGAAAACACATTCAAAGATCTTCTTCTCTGAGACTACTTCGTTAATTGGAACCGTACTTGGTCACAACTGTCCTTAGTCATTTTTGAAAAATGTGTCCGGCAGGTTCCCATCAGATCCAAGATGGCCCGCAGACAACATTGTACCCTATAGGAAAACACATTCAAAGATCTTCTTCTCTGAGACTACTTCGTCAATTGGAACCGTACTTGGTCACAACTGTCCTTAGTTGGTCCCCTTTGAAAAATGTGTCCGGCAAGTTCCAATCAGATCCCAGATGGTCATCAGCGGACAACATAGTTCAACATTGGGCCCTATGGGAAAACACATTCAAAGATCTTCTCCTCTGAGACTACTTGTCCAATCGAAACCATACTTCATCACAACTGTCCTTAGTTGGTCCTTTTTAAAAAATGTGTCCGGCAAGTCCCCATCAGATCCTAGATGGCCACTGGCATGGAACTTAGTTTAAGCATTCAAATATAATCTGTTCTGACACAGTGGGCCATATTACATCAGGTTTATTATCATACTAGAAAATGATACCCTTTATCATTGAGGTTATTGTCTATGCTAGATTTGGACCAGGTGAGCTATAGGCTCTTGAGAGCCTCTTGTTTTAAACAGGTGGCACAGTGGTCAAGAAATCGAAAAACGTTACCTTACAACAAACATCCAGATCAGGTGATACCTTTGTAAGAATTCAACTTTGCACCAGCTCATTTTTCGTCAATTTTACCCTTCCATCAATGTGGTCTAATGAAAAAAGAAAAACAAAGACAATTATTTGCTTATACTTCTGGGCGAATGACTTGCTAAATATACCTGGCAGGATTTGTGCAAGGTCTGCACCATCACCTGGCCGCATTTTGAAAGACAGATCCAAATTGCCTTAACACGCTTGTTCTGACTTTCTCCAGTTTAATTCAATTCGCTCACAATTCATGTGATCACCTAAATATAATAAAATGGATAACAGGAATCATCTACAATGGCTGAAAATAACAATTACATGTTATAATCTACCAGAAAACAACACAGGAAAAATACAAATAAGGCTAAAGACAAACGTAAACCACAATAGGAACCCGGCACAAGTCAAGTTCCTTTCTTATGCCACGCCGGGGGGGGGGGGGGGGTTGTGAGGGGGTGTCACTACAGGTGGAATTTGGTACAGGCCTGCCTCTGGCATTTTGAAAATATCCCCCTTCCACATAGTCCCCCAACAAAATATCGACCCATTCATAAAATTTCAAAAGTAACCAACCAAACTGTTTAGTAAAAATATGTACTTGGAGTAAGAAAATTAATTCCACAACAGGAATGTTATAAAAATCAAATAATGAAAAATACTTGATTAATTACAGCAACCAGTAGAGATTCTGGCCATTTGTGTTTAATTTATGACCCATTGACATACATGATCATGTAAAAATTACTACCCATTCATATAGTTTATGTTTTATGCTCATTATTGGTAAATGCATATTTTTAGGACGAAGACACTGATTTCCCCTCATTGTACTGGGTACCAACATTTCACAAAACAACAGTACATCTGCCAAATGTTATACAAAAATTATTTCTTAGAATTTAATTTCCGTCTTATCAGCTGTAACTGGACCTTCAAAATATTGTGATACTTGCTTGTCAAGAAGCGGTGTAAATGAAATGTGGATATTGAAAAATTCAAAAATATATTGGAGCAGTATTAATTCTTTTTATTTTATCGCACTTTTAATACCATTTCTCTTAAACAACTGAAATCTCGCCTGAAAATTCATTCCATATAAATCCTTTACGTAAGAACAGTGAACAGAATATTTTGTTTTCATCTCTGATCTTTGGAAGTTCATGGAATGTTTCAATATGTATTGAAGATGTGCACCTGGCTTTATGAAATTTTTCTTATTTTTCTGGACTTTGCAAGTTTGGACATTTTCAACAAAGGGTACCAATTTTGGGAAATTAACTCCTACAGTTTTCTACCCAGATCTTTGAAACTTTACAGAATGTTTCTAAATATATTAAAGATGTGCACCTAACTTTATGGAAATATTTCCAATTTTTTTCACAGACCCATTTAGGAACTTATAATACAACACTTTATTGGTAGAAGCGCCAAGCCGCAACACGATCATTTGAGTCTTTGACCCATATTTTCAGCTTTCGTTATATAGATGATATTTTGTCAATAATCAACCCTCGCTTTAGTGATTTTCGTCATCGTATCTACCAAAGGATACTACAGACACTTCAAAAGCGGCATCATTGCTACAAAGAAAAAAACGGCATCATTGCTACAGAGAAAAGGGAAGTTGATTGGAAGGTGAAATCATCGCGCTTATCATACAGACTATTTTACATCTTTATAACGGAAGCTGAAATTAAAGGATTTGGCTAGTTTGTCAAGAATACCTTCGATGAGTTCATCCTTGCAAGATTGAAAAAACAAAACTGCCATAACTACCTCGGACCATGACACAGTTACTCGCGGAAACAACTGATAATACTAAACAATTCTGTTGTTACCTTTGTACTGTCTGTGGCACATAATTCATAAATATAACTTTAAACTTCTAAGTCAAAGGTTAAATGCTTACTACATAATCTTTTTATAGCTTTACTTTTACATTACCAGAAACAACCTCTAGTATATACTAAACGACAAATCTTTTATAAACGTTTATAAATTCACAGTAACCTCGGTATTTTATTATTTATATTATTTTTAAAATTATATTAAATCTCCACAAAAACTTTACTTACAATACTATAATGTCAAACCTGCTTACCAGCAGCTAGACAAAGATTGCACAATTACTTCATATTCACTTCTTATCCAATACTTGTGTGTATAACCGAATTCTACATATGAGCATTTCGACAACTAATGTCTCTTCAGTGCAGATAAAATCAATGTATAAACCGCACATTTTAACATGACGATCAATTTACATGCAATGATATAAGCATTTAGTTATATCTAGGTATTTTTTTTCATTCCGTTTATACAGAACAGACAACAGAATGTTGTAAAATTACAAACACAGCATAAAAACATTAGTCACCAACTCATTTGTACTGATTTCTTTATGTTTTAACCATTGCTATGACAAAAAAGCTACCTATTTTTCTGTTTTTACCAATAATTGCACTTGCAATAGTAATATACGGTGATATTGTTGTTCTGTTAGTCTTTTAGAATATTCCTTGTACATCTGAAGTTCGTTTTACCTGCCATTCTTAAACTTTAAATTTTGATATTTGGTTTTCATCTTGATCTGTAATGTCAATTTTTGTTGGTTTTTACACATCGTAGTGTTTCAAGATTTGTCTATATTTTGTTTCGTTCTTCTTTTGTATATTTATACTGATTTCCTTTGTGGCATAACTCTTTTGTTTCATCTTACCCAATTATGCAAATGATTTAAAACCAAAGTTAAAATGTAATTCTGGTATATCGAATACAATTCAAATTTGAAATTAAATTAAGCTTAAAGTTTGCAATTTTATCAGTTATGTTTGCTCCATTGAGTTTTACTACTATTAATACTGGTGAAGAGAGTTCAATCTTTCACGCTGTACGCCTTTATAGTATATAGAAATACAGAGTAAAAATAAAGCGATTACTGAAAAAAGGACAAAGACGGAAATGTGGAAAATGGAAATTCTTGGGAAAATAGTTTTATGATACAACAGAATTAAAAACAATGGAAAAGAATAAAATTGATTGCAAATTTCTTATATTTAAACTTAATTTATTAACACTGTATTTGTTATAGACATATGAAATAACGAAATTTAAGGATTGTCTAGTTAACATGGAAACATTAACACTTCTTATAAGTGTGAAGTAAACAGATTCAAAGTTTTACTAAAACAATAATATTTATAATCATTATTTATATAAACACTTCTTATAAGTGTGAAGAAGACTAAGGATAGTAAACATGTTTTGATTATCACTCTTCAAAATTATAACCAAACAATAATATTTTCCGAATAATAAGCTTCCTCTCTCAAACTATTAATAAAATGTCCTTATGGCGGTACTTTTCTTGTTTCAACACCGAGACAATTGTTTTCAGTGTGTTCCGCTTTAACTCATACTGTTACTGAAGCCGTCCATTTATCGAAGTCAACTATCAATTTCTCGTTATTACGATAGCAAAGCTACAGAGGTTAATAATGGTTAAAAATGACCTTGCATAACTAAAGTTCATTTTGTCTGCCAAATTTTAATTTATGAAAAGGGCCATGTGAGCTTTTTCCATGACTTTGTTTCCGTCATTCGTCCGTTAACAATTTCAAAAATCTTCTTCTCTGAAACCGCTGGGCAAACTTAGCCGCACTTTACCTGAATCATCACCAGGGTATACGTTTTCAAGTTTGTTATTTTTAAGTCCTAAGATCAAGCAACATAACTGCTGTTATTAAAAATGGTAAAATAATGATGATCTACTAAATCCAAGATATCTGCCAAAGGGAAACATAGTTCAACATAAGAGCCTTTGGGGAAACGTTGTAAACTGTTCATTCTTGAGAACAAGTTGATATTTATATAAAGACATGGTAACATGATGATTAGGAAACAATTTAGGATAAAATACTCCTCATAAATGCAAGATGATAGCTACTTCAGACCTTTGTTTAGCATTGATCCCTTGGCAAATAAATAAATACCGAAGTTACTGTGAATTTGATTTCTGCATATGCGCATTTCGACAACTTATGTCTCTTCAGTGCAGATAAAATCTAAACGTTTGGAAGACCATATACTCAAAAGTGTTTAATAAAAACTGATAGAGAACAAATAACCAATATGATCTAAATGTAAAGCCAAAATCAGCTAAGGACAGAGCTTTGCATGAGGGAGATACTCCTTAGTTTTCAAGAAAATTTACCAAAAATTAGATATTGTAAGGTTTCAAATACAATCGGCTCTCGGGTCAGCACCAAAGTACTGACTACTGGGCTGGTGAATACCCTCGGGGACTAACAGTCCACCAGCAGTGGCATCGACCCAGTGGTAACAAATAACTAAATACCGAAGTTACTGTGAATTTGATTTCTGCGTATGCAAAATGTTGCAAAATGCTAATTTTGAAAAAAACAATCCTTTTTATATATCAAGTTCATATTAACTAAGCATGGTAACATGATGACCATCAACCAAAATTTGCATATCTATACCTATACAAATCCAAAATGGTTGCAACTGGTGAATAGTTAAACATGGGACTCTATGGGAAATGTTGTGGATTTTCAATTCATGAAAACTGTATCTGACGTCAAATTGATTTTAACTATATATCTATTGTAACATGATGGTCATTAAAACAAATGTATGAATCTAGTTCTCTTCATAGATCCATTATAATTGCAACTGCTTATCATAGTTTAACATTGCACCATACTGAAAAATGTTCTAAACTGCTAATTCTTGCAGTCCTCTCATGTATCAGTCACCTTGATATTAATTAGGAATGGTAACATTGTGATAAATTAACAAATTTTGCATATCTATACCAATTCAAATAGAACATGTCTGCCACATGGGAATAATTTTTCTGTCCCGGACACATGTTATGTCCTTGTTTATTGGTGTTACCGATGTTGCCGTTTACCACTCTTTTTTTTTTTTTTTTTTTTTTTTGATTTTTTTTAAGGATTCGGTTCTCGTTACCCACTTACTTTACTTAACATGGGACCCTCATGATGGGAAATTTTAAAATGAATTGCTATTTCTCGAAAACCATTTCTAATGTCAAGTTTGTCAAGTTGATATTAACTAGGCATGGTAAGTCCATAGTCACCTCTAAAATTTTATATATAGGAACCAATCAGAAATTAGAAATGGTCGCCACCGGGAGCACAGTTTTACATGGAACTCTATGAGAAAATGTTCTAAATTGTTTATTCTGGAAAACTGTTTCATACCTCAAATTGATATTTACTAGGCATTTTAACATGAACGTTATTTACCAGATGCAAACAATGGCAGTAGAACACCGAAGGAATAAAGGATTTGTTATAACAAGTAAAAAAAACATGGCAATAACGAGCACACAGGAAAATAATTATGTAAGATAGGTACAAAACGCAGAGATAAAACACAACATTAAAACCAAGACACCCACAGTGTCAACTTCCATGAAACTGCGAATAACATCAGATGCCCCGAAAGGATAAACATCTCTTTCTCTATTAGCAACACCCATCATACTGTCATTAAGTCAATCTAGGATAAAGTCAAAATCAGTATAGTCAAATCCGGGAAGACGTGAATCTAGCTGAAGGTATATTGACTGTCACCTCAGATTTATCCTTACACCCTGTGATCAGTGGGCACCAAGTGAGCAATACATGTAAGCCTATGTGTGCTCCTTGTTTTATAATCTTAAGTTTTCGGTTTGTCTTGTTGACATGAAAGCAATGGTTGCCATATTAACACTTTCGGATAATTGAGAAAAAGACAAAGACTAGTAAACAGAATTTCATTAGTGCCTGTTATATGAACAGCGATTTTGTTAATAAAAAAGGGGCAAAAGTCCATATAAACTACTCTTACAAATGATATTTCAGAAGATTTAGCTTCATTCCGTGTATGGAACTCGTTGGGTGTCCTTGGTTCAGGAATATTGGCCTCCCATTTCGATTTTTTTGTAATGAGTACTTCTTTTTACTAATTTTTGATAAGTGCTTTCCATATTATTTGATTTTAATGCTGCTGATGAGGGGTTACTCCTGAAAGACGTCTACAGCATAACGAAATTTACTGTTTATTTTACAACTTTGGTATTTTTAGCCGAGTTGCGACGAAGTCGAACTCGGCTTATAATTTGATGAATTGTGTGTGGGCGTCCGGGCGTCAATTTTTGGTTTCCGCATGATATCTTAAGAACCGCATGTCAAATCGAAATGAAACTTGGCATAGACATGACTTATGATCAGAGGAGGAACCCTATCAATTTTTAGGTTTGTGCGTCAAAGGTCAAGGTCACAACTTCTAAAAATTTAACAAAAAATTACAATCAGGAATAAAGCCTTAATTCACATGTTCGGTATTATTCGCATAACAAAAATAGCTAAAAAAAAGTTTTATTGTTCATCCAAATACTCTTTATATTGCTAAAACATGTTTATTCATTTGTTAGTTCTAATTATGTACACCAACACAATTTGTTTAGGTGTCATTAACCTAAAAATAAGATATATCGAAAAGTCAAAATTAAAAAAGGGGAGGAAATAAAACTAAGGGAGGTAATAGATCTAATGTGAAGAAAAATTCAATATTCTTAAAGTCTTCTGCAATATAATTTATCTCTAAGTTAATTTCTGAAACTGGATTTCGGCAACATGAATTGCCTACATTTTAAGTGGAACCCCTGCCCTTTTTGTGAAACCCCTGCCTTTTTTCTTTTTTTTTTTCTTTTTTTTTTTTTAATATTGGTCTTACATGGGTTGTAATATAAAATGGAGCTTCCAGTTGCCATTAAAACCAAACCAGAACACTGACTCTGAAAAAAATTTCCGCGACAAATTTTTCTTCACAATTTTGGAAATATGTATGAACTACAGTTGGGTGCAGTCATAACCTCTCACAAAGTTAACTTAGAACTGTTCTAATGACTGCTCTGAGTTACCTTAGAACTGTTCTAGAACAGTTCTAGAGCTGCTCTAGAAAAGTGTTCTAAAAGCATTTATTGTCAAGAACTGTTCCAAAAGCAGTCATAGAGGAGAACTGTTCTGAAAACGGTCATAACCTGTTCTAAAACAGTCATGGTCTTCTGTATGACTGCTTTAGAACTGTTCTAAGTTAACGTAGAAAATGACCGTTTTCATGACCACTTTAAGAACTGCTCTAGATCTGTCTTATGACCACTTTTAGAACTGCTCTATTTTATGACTGCTTTTAGAACTGTTCTACGTCTGCTCTAAGTTAACTTAGAATTGTTTCTAAGTTTACTTGGAGTTAACTTGGGTGAGAGGTTATGACTGCACCCAACTGTAGATCATAAGGGAAGGGGGACTATGAATGTTTTGATTTCAGCAATATGCATTACCTTCATTATAAGGGGAACCCCTGCCCAAATAATTTTTGAATGGTGGTCTGAAATTGGTTGTACTGGATAGTGGAGCTTTCTGCTGCCATAAAAACCGATCAGGAACACTGAATCTTTGAAAAATATTCTGCTGCATATTTTTCTTCACAATTTCAGAAATATGTGTTAACTAGATTATAAGGGGAACCCCTGCCAATTTTTTTTTTGTTTTTTTTTTTTTTTTTGTTTTTT
>MJUU01029942.1:44045-56523 GCA_002080025.1 Modiolus philippinarum
TTCAGCTCAATATGGCCGACAAAATGGGGTCAAGGTCAAAGGTCAAGGTCCTTAGCAACAACGTTATTTGCCATAAAAGTCCTTAGCAACCATAGGCAAAAAGTTTCGTAATGTTGTAAAGAGGAAATGAGTGCAAAATTTTTGGACCAACCGCTATGGTCCTAGGGTCCGTAAACTGTTTTTCGGGGTCCGAAATAGAGGTTTTTTTGCTTACATCTCAGAAACAGTAAGAGATAGACAGAAACTTAAAAAGCAAAAATGTTCAGTTTAATATGACCTATAAAATGACATCAAGGAAAAAATTCCAAGTCCTTAGCAACATAATGAAATCCTTAGCAACCATATATTTTTATAGTGTATCTTGGAAACTGTGATAGATAGTTGATAACATGTAATAAATAAAATGTGTATTTTATCAAGATCTACATTTAATATATTGGGTCAAAAAATACGAAAACTGTTTTCCGGGTCCAAAATTGAGGTTTCTTGCTTATATCTCAAAAACTGTAAGAGATAGAAAAAAACTTTGAATAGTGAAAATGTTCGGCTTTATATTACCTACAATATCACATTAAAATCAAAGTTCAAAGTCCTTAGCAACACAATGAAATCCTTAGCAACCACAGATTTTTTTCGTGATAAATGATTTAACCCGTAAACCGAAAGAGATGGCTAATGACATGTTATGGGGAAAATGTTCAGTTTTACAAAATACAACTTTGTTAACGATTTAAATTTTTTTGTTCAATGATTTTATTCGTAAACTGTAAGAGATGGCTGATGACATGTAATTAAGAAAATTTTTCTTGTTTCATCAAGCCAAATCACTTATTATGAGACTTTGCTAAAAATTTTCTTCGGGTAGACCTACATTTGTTCTCTGAACAAATGACTTATATTTCTTTTATTAATTCCAAATCTGACTGCTAAACTAATGACAATTCCTAACCCCAACCACAAAATTTGGGACAATACAAAGTTTTTGTATGTTTTTTATTTTAAAATATTTTCAAAAATCTACTCGCGCGGATGAAGTAAACAAAGAATTAATTTAGGACGACCTTAGGACAACAAATCTTACTCTTTGCCTTTAAAGTTTGTTTTTCCTCTACCGAATTTGACTTTACTACCGGAGTTGACATGTTCCACACGGCGGGTGTCTTATAAGAAGCAGGAAATGCTTTCTCTACCGGTGCACCTGATCTCACGCATGGTTTTTATTGGGTTCGTGTTGTTCATTTTTGTACATGTGCGTGTCTTCATTTTCTTTTCTGTGTCGTTCTCATGTTATGTCTTTGTTTTTCCGACGTTGCCATTGTCCTTGGATTGTTCTTTTTAGACTGACGGTTCGTTTCTCACTTACTTTAGGAGACTTTCATTAAACAGACATGTTTATGTCGAGGAATAGATGTAAATTATATTTTATGTGTCTTTCTAACTAGGATATCATAAACATTATTGAGACTGTACTGTAATGACCATAAAATCGGTCCTGCAAAATACTACTTTTCAGATACTAGAAATAATGTCCTTTTTAGCTCACCTGACCCAGAGGGTCAGTGTGAGCTATTGCTATCACTTTGCGTCCGTCGTCTGTCGTCCGGAGTCCGGCGTTAAATTTTCACATTTTGATCTTCTCCCCTGAAACCACCACAGCAAATTCAACCAAACTTTACAGGAATGATGTATGGAAGGTCCTTCAAAAAGATTGCACATTTCGTTCCGATTCGATAAAAAACATGGCCGCCAGTGCGGATCTTAGTTTTAACATTGGACCCTATGTGAAAAACATCATTTTCAACATTTGCTCAGAAACTATTGAAGCAAATTTAACTAAACTGGACTGGAATGGTGTGTGGAAGGTCCTTTACAAAAATTGCACTTTTCGCTCCGATTCGACAGAAAACGTGGCTGCCAGCACGGAACATAGTTTAACATTGGCCCTTAGTGAATTTCACATTTTGATCTTCTCCTCTGAAAACACAAAAGCAAATTCATCCAAACTTTACAGGAATGATGCATGGAAGGTTTTCCACAAATATTGCACATTTCGTTCCGATTCGATAAAAAACATGGCCGCCAGCGCGGATCTTAGTTTTTACATTGGACCCTATGTGAAAAACATCATTTTCATCGTCTGGTCAGAAACTATTGAAGCAATTTTAACTAAACTGTACTGAAAGGATTTGTTGAAGGTCCTTTACAAAGATTGCACATTTCGTTCCGATTCGACAAAAAAACATAGCTGCCAGCACGGAACATAGTTTAACAGTGGCCCTTTGGGAATTTCACATTGTGATCTTCTCCTCTGAAACCACTTAAGCGAATTCAATCAAACTTTACAGGAATCATGTATGGGAGGTCCTTCACAAAGATTGCACATTTTGTTCCGATTCTATAAAAAATATGGCCGCTAGCGCGGATCTTAGTTTTAACATTGGACCCTTTTGAAAAACATCATTTTCAACATCTGCTCAGAAACTATTTAAGCAAATTTGACTAAACTGTACGAGAATGATGTGTGAGAGGTCCTTTGCAAAGATTGCACATGTCGTTCCGATTCGATAAAAAAACATAGCTGCCAGCACGGAACAAATTTTTACATTGGCCCTATGGGAATTTCACATTTTGATCTTCTCCTGTGAAACCACTGAAGCAAATTCAATCAACAATTACAGGAATAAGCTATGGAAGGTCTTTCACAAAGATTGCACATTTCTTTCCGATTCGATAAAAACATGGCCGCCAGCGTGGATCTTAGTTTTAACATTGGACCCTACGTGAAAAACATCATATTCAACATCTGCGCGGAAACTGTTGAAGCAACTTTAACAAAACTGTACTAGAATGATGTGTTGAAGGTCCTTTACAAAGATTGCACATTTCGTTCCGACAGGGCAAAACACATGGTCAACAGCACGGAACAGTTTAACATTGGCCCTACGGGAAACTCACATTTTGATCTTCTTCCCTTAAAGCACTGAAGCAAATTCAACCAAACTTTACAGGAATGATGTATGGAAGGTCCTTCACAAAGATTGCACATTTCGTTCCAATTAGATTTTGAAAAACATGGCCGCCAGCGCGGATCTTAGTTTTAATATTGGACCCTATGTGAAAAACATCATTTTCAACATCTGCTTTGAAACTATGGAAGCAAATTTAACTAAACTGTACTGAAATGATGTACGGAAGGTCTTTAACAAAGTAGTCTCATTTTACAAAGAAGTTTCATTTTATTTACAAAGAAGTCTTATTTTATTCGGATCCGGCAAAAGCAATGGCTCCAAGCACAGAACTTCGTTTAAAATGGGACCCCTATAAAAAAACATCTTTTTCGTCATATGCGCTGAAACTATTGAAGCGAAACTATTGAAGCAAATTCAGCCAAGCTAAGATTGCTTATTTTGCTTTGATCTGATAAAAAACAAGACCACAAGCTCAACATATTTTAACACAGGATCCTATAGGATAAACATCCGTTTCATCCCCTGTTGCAAACATTTTGTCATGTGAGCGATTCAGGCTAAGTTTCTGAGCCTCTAGTTTTTAAATTTAGGCCGTGTTCACATTAGAACTATTAGCGATCGATCCAAATTAAGATCGATTCTTTTAAAGCCTGTTTATGTTCATATTTAAAACATATGAATCGATTGCGATCGATCCTAATCAGGGTTTACTTTCTCACTAGAACGATTGCGATCGATCGCATACTTCTTCAAAGCACTTGAATCGATCGCAATCGATCTTTACTGTTCACACTAAAGCCGTGATCGTCTCTATTTGAATCGATCTTTTTTAGACCACCCCTTTTTACCGGACCAAATAAGATCGATCGCAATCGATCTTTTTATAGTATGAACAGCTAAAACCGATTGGAAGCGATCGCGATCGATTCAAATACTGTAGGTGAACAGTGTCTAAAGTTAAAAAGCCAAATTTACCTTTTACATTTCTTTTCAATGTCTCTGATACGGTGTGAATTAATTTCAGACTAAGACCCCTTTCCAATTGAGGGGACAATTAAGGTTGTTGGGTAGTATTCCACCATTCTGATTTCGTGTTTCATGCTTTGATAGGTATATATTTAGGTAAGAAATATACAAACATTTTACAATTTTGACAAATCTGTACAATATTTGTGCTTAAAACACAAATAATGGGACCTTTCTCTCAGACCCCGTTCACACTTGCAATATTTGAATCGATTGCGATCGATTCCAATCGGTTTTTGCTGTTCATACTATAAAAAGGTCGATTGCAATCGATCTTATTTGGTCCGATAAAAGGAGGTGGTCTCAAAAAGATCGATTCAAATAGAGACGATTACGGCTTTGGTGTGAACGGCTGAGATCGATTGCGATTGATTCAAGTGCTTAGAAATCAGCAAGAGATCGATCGCAATCGGTTCTAATGATAACGTCAAAACCGGTTTGAGATCGATTGCGATCGATTCAGGTGTTTTAAATGTGAACATAAATGGGTTTAAAAGAATCGATCTTAATTTGGATCGATCGCATCTAGTCTAATGTGAACACGGGCTCAGTCAAGCATTCATTTCAGACGAAATATTCAGAATAGTATTTGTACTGTAAAATTTTTTGAAATTAAAATTCAAACAAGGGATGTAATTTCAAAAATATTTTACAAAGAAATCACTTTGATTTTGATTGTGTGAAATAATTACATAATTAGGTCAGTGGTCCCATTTTTCTTTTCTTTTTTTTTTTTTTTTTTTTTTTTTTTTTTAGAAAGTTCAATACATGGGCTAGCAATGTATAAAATTAATCAAAAGTCTCATTGATGTAACTTAATATTTTTTTTAGATATAATTTTCCTCAACATTTCAACTAAAAATGCCCAATTTTCTGTAAAAGATTGTGAGCTTATATGGCCCGTGATCCCCATTTTTATTTACTTTTTTGGAAGTTTATTTTTTGAAGTTTAATTCTGCAAACTATTGAAAATAATAAATAATAAATAAATAAGTTTTATTTAAAGTCGGCATGTAAAATATAACAGACAAACATTCTGCGTGGATTTCGCTTATTCCCCGAACCATCTTAAGGACTCCTTGTGACTTCAAGATGAAGAACAACAATAAAAATGTTGTTCAATTGATTAGTTTTATCATGTACTAGTATGTGAAAATAATTAATCTCATGTGTAGTTACTCCATATCCATTTGTTGTTTACATATACATTATAATGACTTTTAAAAATTACTTGAAATACGTTTGTATTTATCAAAAACATTAATACTTGTCATAATCTCAATAACACTGTCATCTGTTTTTACACATTTGTAACAAGTTTAATCCCTACATTGTCAACATGCCTGTAAGTCTAAGCTGAATCTTTATCTCAATACACAATCAACATGTCCACTTGTTCACCAAGGACAGTCATCAGATCTTGTCTTGAATAATTTATCTAACTCCGGGCTCTTTTCAGAAGTTTATGATCAAAAATACAACATTTACCAAAACTGATAAGATTATCGTGATGTGAATGATTAAATTATGTCGGTTGTTTATTTCATAACACGCAAAAAAAATTACCCAAAAGCCAAACGTGTATTTGGGAGCCGCAAATTTTGTCTGTTATATAGGGCATAGTTTGTCAACAAAGTTAGTCTTTGAGCAGTCATACTTCAAGGTAAGAAGGCATGGATTCTTATAATTTGTTTGCAAATTTATTTCTTCTCCGTTTAAAACTTTTAATACCATTTCCCTGTGCAACTGTTTTCAAGTAAAACAAGCCTTAAGCTTACACTCATATTTAAAAAAAAACAATCCACCTTGCATTCTGTAGAAAATTTAATCAATGAATTAACGAAAGTCATAAGAAAAAAATTATATATTGCCAAATACGAGTCGGATGCGGAATTGACTTGATTTTCAAGCCGGAATATTCCTTTATTGGTCTTTTCAGTGTGATGTTATAATATATTGAAACACGCACAATTCCCGCAAATTAGCTACCTTTTCCCATAAAATTTGTCTTTTTCGTAAATTATATAAAATATCTCTCTAAATCAAAGTGTGACTTACATGTAAAGATTTTTTCAGCACAACAGATAGATGAAGTGTATATCTATGAACTATCACCAAAACATTAAAAAATCTATCTGATACACGGCCACCAATCGATCTAAATAACAGCCGATGCTACAACGAGAAAAAGTTTAGAGGAAGTCCGGATATGATTTGGAGGAACCTTGTAAAATGGTAAACAAAGCATTTTTTTTTTTGTGCCTTGCTATGTTTTAAAGCACAAATTAAAAAATCTTAGAGTGTCATCATACCCTCCGACGATTCCCTTGTAATGTTTAAAAATTTATTGTCTAATAATCTATATAGAACGTTTGGCAACCGGAGACGGAATATTAGTATCTGGTCCCCTCTTACTGCCAAATATATTAGAGTCACGAATTAATGACGGAATGAAAAGTTATTTTGCTTCATAACATAATAATCTTAGAAGGGTATGATGACATTCTTAATTTAAAAATATTGCACGACACCAAAAAAAAAGAGCTTTGTTTACCATTGTGTAAGGTTCCTCCAAATCATATCCGGAAGTTCCTCTAAACTTTTTCTCGTCATAGCATTGGCTGTGATTTACGTGTGATATTTATTTTATTTGAAAGTTAAACAATATACATTTTCTCAAAGTACATTATGTATTTTTTGTAAATATTGCTGAAAAAAATACTAAACTTGGCCTGATTTTCAAAGCCAGATAACAGGAAAAGATGATCGGCGACATATCATTTTTATTTTATTTTTGGAACATATGAGTTAGGACCTACAAACTATCTCAAAATAAAAAAAAAATCTTTCTGATATTTTTATTAGGCTCGAACTACCTCAAATCTATGTATATCGGGAAATACTTACCATGCATATATTGCTATTTATATAGACAGAGCTGCTTGCTACACATTTTATATATATATATGCATATGCAGAAAATAAATTTAGTCACTTCGGTATTTTGTTATTTATTACCACTGGGTCGATGCCTCTACTGGTGGACTGTTAGTTCCTGAGATTATTCACCAACCCAGTAGTCAGTACTTCGGTGCTGACCCGAAAACCGACTTAATTGAAGCTTTTCGTTTAATGGACCTCCAAATGTTTTGGTTTGATCTGCACTGATGAGATATAAGTAAATAAATTCAGTCACTTCGGTATTTTGTTATTTTATCTAAAAAAGGCCTAAACGAAGAAGGCATTTCCATTTGTTATACTTGTGTCAATGAAACATTTAGAGAATTTAAACAAATCATTTGAAAAAAAAATACTAGTATACAAAAAGTGTTACATAATAATATGTAAATAAACTGAAATCCAGAAAAAAAACTTTATTGTACTAATGGATCAAAAATATTTTTATATTGTAAACTTTATTGAAATAAAGGTCTAGGAAAATGTTTATCTGAACAACGACAGTAGAATACCGAAGGAACAAGTAACAAGATTACATAAACCAAAGTCCAGAGACAAGGCAAAAGAAAGAACACCAGAAGACGGAAGACCAGGAGACTACACAACCACAAAACGCAAACACTACAAATACAACAATGAAAACTAAAGCACTAACAGTATGAACTCTCAAAAAGATTGACATCAGGTGCTCCGGAAGGGTAAGCATGTCCTGCTCTGTATAAAGCACCCGTCACACTGTCAGTGGGTCAATCCAAGGTAAAGCCAGAATCGGTAATGTCAAATCCGGGAAGATGTGAATCTAGCTGAAAATGTTAGTTTTCAATTGTGACATCGACATTTCATACCTATCTATGATGTCATGGTGACGACCATAGAATGTCTGTAGGGACGAAAGTAACAACGGTTAAATATGGCCCTGACTCAGCAGTTTTTATGACAATGCTTTTGCTCTTTCCAGAAAGTCACTGTATGAACTACAAGCTCTACAATAACGAATTAATTGTGAAATACATACTCCAAAAGTTGATATGGTAGGTATATTGCTGCTGAAAAAGGGAAAGTTCACATTTCGGAAGTCAAAATCATCACGTTTGACATATAACCTAGATTTCAGACGTCCATGTTCGTCATTGTATAACAAAAGGTCGAGGTATGAAGCAGGATTGGATGTATCGGTTGTCTCTTTTATTTCAAGTTTACTTTGGTAGATTCGATGTAAATATTCTTTAAATCTTGTGTTATTAAACGAAAGTACATCGTCTATATAAAGTCAGTGAGAACCGGACCGTTAGTCTAAAAAGAACAATCCAAGGACAATGGCAACGTCGGAAAAACAAAGAAACAAAGACATAATATGAAGGAAAATGAAGACACGCACATATACAAAAATGAACAACACGGACCCAATATCTGAAGCTGAAATTAAAAGTCGGTACCAGTTGCTTTTGTTTCTGTTGTATTAGCCCTTGTAAAAATTTTGCTTCATACGAATAAAGGAAAAGGTCAGCTAAAAGTGGCACACATTTTTTCCCATATGAATCCCTATTGTTTGTTGAAAAACGCGGCCTCCACATTCAACAAAAAAGTTGTCGATAAAAAATTCAAGCATCTTAATCACGTCCTTTTCAATGTATATCTTGTTTGACTCAGTATGTTTCTTAACAAAATATGTTCCATTTGCATGTTTAAGGATTAGACAGATTTTAATTTCATTTACAGAAACTTGCAATATCGTTTTTAACTCAGCTGGCTATGCCAGGGTAAGCTTTTGCCATCACTTGGCGTCCGTCGTCCGTCGTCCGTCCGTCCGTCCGTCGTAAACTTTTCTTTAAAAATCTTCTCCTCTGAAACCACTGGGCCAATTTAATCCAAACTTGGCCTGGGTCATCACCAGGGTATGTAGTTTAAAAATCAAAAAATGTGTTCGGTTAGTCCGAGGGCCAAACAACATGGCCACTGTTACTAAAAATAGAACATAGGGGTAAATTGCTGTTTTTGGCACATAACTCGAAATCCGTTGCAGAAATCAAAAATCTGACATGCAGTAAAATTGTTCAGAATGCCGAGATCTATCTGCTCTGCAATTTTGAAGAAAATCGGAAAACCCGTCTTAGAGTTATAGCCCTTTTACTGTGAATTTTTCAAAATTTATGCATTTTTTATTTTTTATTTCAAAAACTGCAACAGATAGAGGTGAAGTGTAAATTGGAATAATGTTCAGCATATCAAGATCTACATACTCTGAAATTTTGAACAAAATCCAAAGGCCTGTGTAGGAGTTTTTGATTGATTTTCACCATTTTTTTTCCCAATGCCATATGGTTTATTGGATATTTCCCTTTAAATTCTGTGTTCAAATCTTCTTTGGTTAACTTTTCTCTTTTAAGCTTTAGAGAAATTCCCTTTTATAGCTTTGTTAAAACAATTATTTTTATTTATAATTAAGAGCAAAAACAGTGTTTTTGTACAAATTTTTACAATTTTTTGCAAAAATACTTTCTTTATCTTTACCTTATTATATGTTACAATTATTTTTCTATATAAAATATTTTGTCTTACAGGGAAGTATTTGACTGAACTGTATGCTTTGCTGAAATGAATTAGCAAGCAGTTTCTTGGCCTCATCCTGCATAATTTTTGTTGTTAAATAAAGCCTTTAATGATCAAGTGGTGACATTAACCTTGAGAACCACAGATGGATTTGAATATTACATGGCATGTATGATGCTATGAGGTGCTCATTAAGTATTGTGACTTTGGTGTCTATATATCATCCAACATGGCCATCTGCGGGGAACTTAATTTATTACTGGACTGTATAGAAAGAGCACATAAAGAATGTTTTATCTGAAACAACTTTGCTAGTTAGAATAAAACTTAATCACAATGCATCTTAGATGGTCCCCTTCAAAACAGATGTCCCTCAAGTCTGCACCTTATGCAAATTGGCTACCAATGGGAAACATAGTTTAATATTGGAGTACATTCAAAGATCTTCTTCTTTAAAACCATTTGGCCAATTGGAAATAAACTTTGGCACAACACTTAATTTTCTTTAAAATGGTGTCCTGCAGATCCATCCCTTATCCAAGATGGCAGGCAATATGGAAAATGGTTTGATCATATAACATAAATGTTTGTTTACATAGTTTGAAAATGAGACCCTTTAACATAGAAGTTTATTTGAATTTATGTATTGACCATGGACCAGGTGAGCGATACAGGCTCTTGAGAGCCTCTTGTTGTTAATTGCTTACGCTAAAAAAGAATCCCCTGCATGCATAGCGTGACCTTAGCTTATTTTCGCTTTTCATTTAGATCTTTTTGGCATTTTTTTCTATATCAGATTTTACAAAGTTTTTCGTTTACGTTCTTCCTTGTTACAGTCTGAATACTAAGGTTATTTCAAAAACATTTCAAAATTTAACATGGTACTGTTTGAGGGTTAGAGAAGTAACACGTACCGTGTATTTTAATTGGCTATGTCTAAGGGTTAGAAAATGACATTGACCAATCAGCTACCTAACAGATCCTTCAAAAACATATTTGCATGACTTGCAGTGTGACGGGTGCTGTTAACAGAGCAGGGCATGCTTACCCTTCCGGAACACCTGATGTCACTCTCAGTTTCACTGGAGTTCACACTGTGAGTGCCTTTGTTCTGAATGTTGTAATTTCTGTTTCTGTGCTTTGTATCTGACTAACGTTATTGTTTTTGTGTCTAACGTCATTGTTTTCTGTGTTCTCGTTTTTACCCTGTCTTTGGACTTCGATTTTTGTGAATTTCCCCCCTTTGTTCCTTCGGTATTCCACTGCCGTTGTTCCAAATGCTTTGATTTGATCTGCACTGAAGTTGTCAAAATGGCATAGTACAGAAACTAAATTTACAGTAACTTCAGATCAAGTTTTGTATTTCTTATATATCATTCTTTGTTGTTTTTGCTCATTATTCGCCTACAAGGATGCATAAAGTAATTTAAAATTATTGAGAAGTAGTGATATTGTTAAAAAAAACGATGCCTCCACACTGCCTCATATCTGTTCGAGTTTAGACTGAATTGCCGTCTTTTCTGTCGTATCTTTTTGTAGATATTTTATAACCAAAATGTCTTTTCTTTTCTAGAATTTGCAAACATTGAATGAGACAAAGATGGAAAACATGTGCATTATTTTATGTTTTGTTCTGATAAGTGGGTGTGTGGCATCAAAAGAAAAACGATTACATACGGGTATGTATAGCCCTTTTCAGAAAGTGTTGTTATCTTCTCCTAGATTGGAACTCTTCTGTCATTAGACTGTCAAGTGGTGGTACAACACCCTTGACTTCCGGATATCACCATACATACAGAGCTTAAGGACATGCTAAATATATTAAAATACAATTTATCATATAAAAACTGTAAATAGAAACCTAAAATAACAAAATTAGGAATTCAAGGACCATTATATCTATTATATTTAGCAAATATTTATGTTTATTAACTTGATTAAGTACAAAAATTAAATGATGTTATCAAAAATTATTGCATTGGTCGATTTAAAAAACCCAGAATTTAAAGAAAGATAACGCCATATGACCAATTCTACCACATGTTGATAACCGGAATTGCCGTTGATTGAATCAGAATGCCAAAACTGAAGTGCGGACCATTCTTCTTTTTTTGAAAATGCCCATAAAGACAATATTTTCATCACCATAACTGTAAAAAGACGAAACATAGAATGTTTGCTTCAGTATGACATATCGTACATTGAATTGCACATGAGTTAAAGTGTAAACCTTTTACTCGAAATGTCCTAGAATGACATTAATTTCAAAACACTCTTCTCAATATACAAAATTAAACAGCATTAAATATATCTCAACAATAATACAAAGACATTAACATTCAAGATACAAGTGAATTGATTGTCTGTCTTCACACACCAAGCAGAAGCACACAAATAGGTGGCTCTAAAATAGTACCTATTTTAAAGAATACAAGCCTCTAAACGTCTAAAAACAACAATTAAAATATATGTTATTGATATTTAGGCCAAACCCATTTAATTCTTTGTTTGGCGTCAACTTTATTTTTGAAATGAAGTAGGTTTTAAGGCAAACAAAAAAAATGACAAAACAAAAAAAAAAAGAAAAGACTTCTTGAAAAATATCACACTTTGATGTGATCAATGTTGATTAAAAGTCAGATTTCATATTTCAATTGAATCAAGTGATGATATTTTTTTTTCAATATTGCTCATTTTCCCTTTGCAGTTTATGTCGGTCCCTTTAATTTATCATTAGACGATCATTTTGATTGCAAAAAAACGAAAATTATGCAAAAAATTCACACATTTTCAATGCCAGCGCTGACGCCAAACATAGAAATAAATTGTCTTGGTCTTACGCTTTTGTTTAAAAGTATATGCTTTATAAATGTTTTTTTTTCTTTTTCAGTATCGCATGCAGATACAGAGATTACAGGTCACATCGACATGTTAGATTTATCTAAAAAATGGGACAATGACGTCAATGATAAAAG
>MJUU01029943.1:6371-23403 GCA_002080025.1 Modiolus philippinarum
AGGATATTGTTGTAGTTGAGGATGGCTGATGAGGATATTGTTGTAGTTGATCATGGCAGATTAGGATATTGTTGTAGTTGATCATGGCTGATGAGGATATTGTTGTAGTTGACGATGGCAGATGAGGATATTGTTGTAGTTGATGATGGCAGATGTGGATATTGTTGTAGTTCATGATGGCAAATGAGGATATTGTTGTAGTTGATGATGGCAGATGAGGATATTGTTGTAGTTGTTGATGACAGATGAGGATATTGTTGTAGTTGAGGATGGCTGATGAGGATATTGTTGTAGTTGAAGAAGCAAGACGTAGATCAAATTTGATATTAAAGTTGACTGCAGATGGAAAATCATGAAATTAAGTATTCCCAGCTCGATTGAGACACATGGAATACATATAAATCATGTTTAAATGCAGCGTGAATGATGGTTTGATGTAGTTGAAAATGGCAGACGAGTATATTGTTGCAGTTGATGACAATAGACAAGGATATTGTTGTCGCTGAAAATGCATTGAGGATGTTGTTGTAGTTGATGATTTATCATGTAGATATTGTTGTCATTGAAGAAACCAGACGAGAACATTGTTGTAGTTGATCATGGCAGATGAGGATATTGTTGTACTTGATCATGGCAGATGAGGATATTGTTGTAGTTGATCATGGCAGATGAGGATATTGTTGAAGTTGATCATGGCAGATTAGGATATTGTTGTAGCTGACGATGGCAGATCAGGATATTGTTGCAGTTGATGATGGTCGATGAGGATATTGTTGTAGTTGATGGTGGCAAATGAGGATATTGCTGTAGTTGAAGAAGCCATCATGGATCAAATTTGAATTAAAGTTAACTGCAGATGGAAAATCATGAAATTAAGTATTCCCAGCTCTATTGAGACACATGGAATACATATAAATCATGTTTTAAATGCAGCGTGAATGATGGTTTGATGTAGTTGAATATGGCAGACGAGTATATTGTTGCAGTTGATGATAATAGACAAGGATATTGTTGTCGCTGAAAATGCATTGAGGATGTTGTTGTAGTTGATGATTTATCATGTAGATATTGTTGTCATTGAAGAAAACAGACGAGAACATTGTTGTACTTGATCATGGCAGATGAGGATATTGTTGTAGTTGATCATGGCAGATTAGGATATTGTTGTAATCGATGATGGCAGATGAGGATATTGTTGTAGTTGATATTGGCAGATGAGGATATTGTTGTAGTTGATCATGGCAGATGAGGATATTGTTGTAGTTGATGAAGGCAGATGAGGATATTGTTGTACTTGATCATGGCAGATGAGGGTATTGTTGAGTTGATCATGGCAGATGAGGGTTATTATTGTATTTGATAATGGATGAGGATATTGTTGTAGTTGATGATGGCTGATGAGGATATTGTTGTAGTGGAATAAGCCAGATGTAGATTGAATTTGAGATTAAAGTTCATTGCAGATGGAAGATCATGAAATTAAGTATTCCCAGCTCTATTGAGACACATGGAATACATATATATCAGGTTTAAATGCAGCGAATGAGGATATTGTTGCTGTTGAGGATGGCAGATGAGGATATTGTTGCTGTTGATAATTGCAGATGAGAATATTGTAGTAGTTGACAATGGAAAATGAGGATCTTGTTGTAGTTGATGATGGCAGATTAGGATATTGTTGTAGTTGATGATGGCAGATGAGGATATTGTTGTAGCTGAGGATGGCTGATAAGGATATTGTTGTAGTTAATGATTAAAGATGGAGAAATTGTTGTTATTGACAATGGTAGATGAAGATTTACTTGTCGTTGGAGAAATAAGCCCAGGATATTGTTGTAATTGATGGTGGCAAATGAGGGTATTGTTGTAGTTGAAGAAGCAAGACGTAGATCAAATTTGAGATTAAAGTTGACTGCAATTGAAAAACATGAAATTAAGTATTCCCAGCTCTATTGAGACACATGGAATACATATATATCAGGTTCAAATGCAGCGAATGAGGATATTGTTGCTGTTGAGGATGGCAGATGAGGATATTGTTGCTGTTGATAATTGCAGATGAGAATATTGTAGTAGTTGACAATGGAAAATGAGGATATTGTTGTAGTTGATGATGGCAGATTAGGATATTGTTGTAGTTGATGATGGCAGATGAGGATATTGTTGTAGCTGAGGATGGCTGATAAGGATATTGTTGTAGTTAATGATTAAAGATGGAGAAATTGTTGTTATTGACAATGGTAGATGAAGATTTACTTGTCGTTGGAGAAATAAGCCCAGGATATTGTTGTAATTGATGGTGGCAAATGAGGGTATTGTTGTAGTTGAAGAAGCAAGACGTAGATCAAATTTGAGATTAAAGTTGACTGCAATTGAAAAACATGAAATTAAGTATTCCCAGCTCTATTGAGACACATGGAATACATATAAATCATGTTTAAATGCAGCATGAATGATGGTTTGATGTAGTTGAATATGGCAGACGAGTATATTGTTGCAGTTGATGATAGTAGACAAGGATATAGTTGTCGCTAAAAATGCACTGAAGATGTTGTTGTAGTTGATGATTTATCATGTAGATATTGTTGTCATTGAAGAAACTAAACGAGAACATTGTTGTAGTAATGATGGCAGATGAGGATATTGTTGTAGTTTATCATTGCAGATGAGGATATTGTCGTAGTTGATGATGGCAGATGAAGATATTGTTGTAGTTGATGATGGCAGATGAGGATATTGTTGTAGTTGATCATGGCAGATTAGGATAGTGTTGAAGCTGACGATGGCAGATGAGGATATTGTTGCAGTTGACGATGGCTGATGAGGATATTGTTGTAGTTGATGGTGGCAAATGAGGATATTGTTGTAGTTGAAGAAGCCAGACGTAGATCAAATTTGAGATTATAGTTGACTGCAGATGGAAAATCATGAAATTAAGTATTCCTAGCTCTATTGAGACACATGGAATACATATAAATCATGTTTAAATGCAGCGTGAATGATGGTTTGATGTAGTTGAATATGGCAGAGGAGTATATTGTTGCAGTTGATGATAATAGACAAGGATATTGTTGTCGCTGAAGATGCATTGAGGATGTTGTTGTAGTTGATGATTTATCATGTAGATATTGTTGTCATTGAAGAAACTAAACGAGAACATTGCTGCAGTTGATCATGGCAGATGAGGATAATGTTGTAGTTGATTATGGCAGATTAGGATATTGTTGTAGTTGATCATGGCAGATGAGGATATTGTTGTAGTTGATATTGGCAGATGAGGATATTGTTGTAGTTGGTCATGGCAGATGAGGATATTGTTGTAGTTGAAGATGGCAGAAAAGGATATTGTTGTAGTTGATGAAGGCAGATGAGGATATTGTTGTACTTGATCATGGCAGATGAGGGTATTGTTGGAATTGATCACGGCAGATGAGGATATTATTGTAGTTGATAATGGATGAGGATATTGTTGCAGTTGATGATGGCTGATGAGGATATTGTTGTAGTGGAAGAAGGCAAACGTAGATTGAATTTGAGATTAAAGTTCATTGCAGACTGAAAATCATGAAATTAAGTATTCCCAGCTCTATTGAGACACATAGAATACATATAAATCATGTTTAAATGCAGCGTGAATGATGGTTTGATGTAGTTGAATATGGCAGAGGAGTATATTGTTGCATTTGATGATAATAGACAAGGATATTGTTGTCGCTGAAGATGCATTGAGGATGTTGTTGTAGTTGATGATTTATCATGTAGATATTGTTGTCATTGAAGAAACTAAACGAGAACATGGTTGTAGTTGATGATGGCGGATGAGGATAATGTTGTAGTTGATGATGGCAGATAAGGATATTGTTGTAGTTGATCATGGCAGATGAAGATATTGTTGTAGTTGATGATGGCAGATGAGGATATTGTTGTAGTTGATCATGGCAGATTAGGATATTGTTGTAGCTGACGATGGCAGATGAGGATATTGTTGCAGTTGACGATGGCCGAAGAGGATATTGTTGTAGTTGATGGTGGCAAATGAGGATATTGCTGTAGTTGAAGAAGCCAGACGTAGATCAAATTTGAGATTAAAGTGGACTGCAGATGGAAAATCATGAAATTAAGTATTCCCAGCTCTATTGAGACACATGGAATACATATAAATCATGTTTAAATGCAGTTTGAATGGCAATATTGATAAGGTAATTTGCATTGATGCATTTCCTTATAAAAAGAAAGTTCGTCATGTAAATATAGTATGCCAGATAAGGATACTGTTGCATTTTAAATTGGTGATTTTGATACTGTTGTAGTTGAAAATGCCGATTTAGATATTGTTGCAGTTGAAAATGCTGATGTAGATATTGTTGCAGTTGAAGATGCCATAGATAAATATTGAAGTAATTGTATTAATGCTAAACACAAATATTGTAGCTGCAGATGCAAGATGTAGATATCTTTGCAAAAAATGTCAGAAATAATTGTGCATATCAAATACATATCTCAGATTGTTGTGTTTTTAATCTAGATGATTTCCGTTACATGATGTCATTGCAATCCATACTAACTTGTGGTAACTGAAATAACTTTCTAGTATTCTAAACTCTACATTTTGTTGACAGTCAGTACAAATAAGATCAAGAATAGTTCTTTTGTCGGTGATGTACTGTTTAATTACTTGTCTGAATCCAATTTGTTCCATTGTCTGCAATAAGTTTTTAGCATTTTTATTTGTAGCATTACTGATATCACAATTAAAGTCTCCTCCAATGACAGTTGGAATTTTCCTATTCAATTTTGTTTGTAAGTATTTCATAGATTTTATTACTGACTGGAATGGCTGGTGTGGACAGTAGTATACTCCAACTACTTGGATATAACCAAGATCAAGTACTGTCAATTCTATGTTGTTTTGATTCAGTCTTTTCATCTGGACTTTAAGCTCATCTTTTATTTAACAAGCAGTTCCATATGGATTTTTTCTTGGTGCATAATCATTTCTTATCAACTGGAAACCAGGTATGTGGAAATCTTTACTGTTATCAGCTTCACATAACTTTGATTCAATGAATATGGTTATATTAGACTCTACAAAACTGTAGTCAGCTCTTATATCCTCTATGTGTAATAAAAGTGACTGGCAATTATGGAAACATATTTTTAAGTAATCTGATTTCACATTATATAATAGTGTAAAACGAAGAGGCACACCACATTCAGTTCTTAGTCTTTTCATTTCTTCCTTTACTTCTTGTGAAACTGATATTTTTTCTTCATTAACATTTCCTATTATATACATATTTTCTGCTTTTCTGGCTCTACTAAATGCGACATAATGCATATGACATTCTTTTCGTGTTGGCAATTGAATGACAACCTCTGACAGTGTGTCTCCTTGTGCTCTGTGTAGGGTTTTGGCAGCAGCTAGTCTAATGGGAAATTGTTTTCTGCATATTTTTATACTCTTGTATTTCCCAACAGGAAATTCTCTACATATTTTCTTTATAGGTATCCATAATATATCCTTGTTAATTTTTTTCTTGTATTCTTGTCTCAATTCTTTTCCAACTTCTTGATCATCAAACTGAATCCAATAATATCTGCTTTGTTGTTCAGCATTTCAATTCTTTTTACACTACCACCTGCTCCGTTCACAAGGCCATCATTTAAGTCAATGTTTACTGTCAATTCAACTCTCATTCCAACAGCTAAATTACATGCTTTTGACAGTCCCATTTCAAATTCTTTAGCTTTTTGTTTTATTGTGTCTTTAACATCTTCTGATACATCACCAATAACAATATTTATACACTTGTTTATAATTTCATCAGATTCTGTTTTGTTATAAAGTTCATTGTTAAATGCATCCACACTTGAATTGTGATACAGAAGATGAGTTGCTAGCGTTGGATAATTTGGGTCATCATGATGAATTATTCTACTCTTTAAAAATGTGATGTCCTCCTTAGTCTGAAATCCCTCCCTTATTCTGTTCAAAATCTCTGTGAAAACCTTATCATCTTTTTGTCTCATAATTTCAATTAATTCATAGAATTTAAAGTGTTTTTTCCATATATCTTCTGACAAAACTTCCATTGCATCACCAGTAGGCTGTTTAAATATCCATGAATCTATGACAGGTTTGAGTTGATACAGATCACCTATTGTTATTACACTGACTCCCCCAAAGGGTTTTGAATTGCCCATTATTTCTTGCATTCTTTGGTTAATTAAACAAAACATTCTGCTTCCATACATTGAGATTTCATCAATAATTATTAATTTAAGATTTTCCAGTTGATGCCTCATAGTATTTAATACCTCATGTCGCAGTGGTTTATACTGAAATCCTTGATTTGCTGGTATTGAAAATCCAGTGTGAATTGTAACACCTCTAATTAAGTAAGCTGCTTTTCCTGTTGGTGCACAGAGCATCACTGTTTTCTGTTCTGGATTTTCCCCTTCTTTAGTATTGAAGTATCTTAGTAGTGCCTGATATAAACATTTAGTGAGTGTGGATTTACCAACACCAGCTCCTCCACTTAAAAAGAGAAATAATTGCTTATCTGTTGATTTCGTCAATTTTAAAACATTGTAAAAAAACTCCATTTGCCTTTTATTCAAGGATCTTGCCATAATACTGAAGTCTGTATCACTCATACGATTTTTAACCGGGTTTTCCATCGGAAAAATCCGGTTATTAAAATGGTGAAAATGGCGGGCGGGCGGGCGGGCTTTTGCCAAATGGGTACATCATTTGTCCGGAGCAAATCTCCTACAGTATTTGAGACAGGAAGTTTTTATTTTACAGATCAATTGTACATATATCAAAGGTGTGCATGGTACTTTGATTTTGAATCGGGTTTTCCGTGGGAAAAATCCGGTTATTAAAATGGTGAAAATGGCGGGCGGCGGCCAAATGGGTACATCATTTGTCCGGAGCACATCTCCTATAGTATTTGAGATGGGAAGTTTTTATTTTGCAGATCAATTGTACATATATCAAAGGTGTGCATGGTACTTTGATTTTGATTTTTGATAATTTATGTCAAAAATATCAGTTGTTGAACTTAGTCATTTTTACATCAAATTTTTAACAATAGGGTACCCCTTTGTCCGGAGCAAATCTCCTACAGTATTTCAGATAGGAAATTTTTATTTTGCAGATTAATTGTACATATATCAAAGGTGTGCATGGTACTTTAATTTTGATTTTTGATGATTTATGTCAAAAATACCAGTTGTTGAACTTAGTCAGTTTTACATCAAATTTTTAACAATAGTGTACCCCTTTGTCCGGAGCAAATCTCCTACAGTATTGGAGATAGGAAATTTTTATTTTGCAGATCAATTGTACATATATCAAAAGTGTGCATGGTACTTTGATTTTGATTTTTAATAATTTATGTCAAAAATATCAGTTGTTGAACTTAGTCAGTTTTACATCAAATTTTTAATAATAGTGTTCCCCCCTTGTCCGGAGCAAATCTCCTACAGTATTTAAGATAGGAAATTTTTATTTTGCAGATCAATTGTACATATATCAAAGGTGTGCATGGTACTTTATTTTGATTTTTGATGATTTATGTCAAAAATATCAGTTGTTGAACTTAGTCATTTTTACATCAAATTTTTAACAATAGGGTACCCCTTTGTCCGGAGCAAATCTCCTACAGTATTTCAGATAGGAAATTTTTATTTTGCAGATTAACTGTACATATATCAAAGGTGTGCATGGTACTTTAATTTTGATTTTTGATGATTTATTTCAAAAATATCAGTTGTTGAACTTAGTCAGTTTTACATCAAATTTTTAACAATAGGGTACCGCCTTTGTCCGGAGCAAATCTCCTACAGTATTTGAGACATGAAGTTTTTATTTTGCAGATCAATTGTACATATATTAAAAATGTGCATGGTTTTTTTATTTCGATTTTTGATAATTCATGTCAAAAATACTAGTTGTTGAACTTAGTCATTTTTCCTTCAAATTTTTAACAATATGGTACCCTCTTTGTCCGGAGCAAATCTTCTACAGTATATGAGACAGGAAGTTTTTATTTTGCAGATTAATTGTACATATCTTAAAGGTGTGCATGGTGCTTTGATTTTGATTTTTGATAATTTATGTCCAAAATATCAGTTGTTGAACTTAGTCATTTTTACATCGAATTTTTAACAATAGGGTACCCCTTTGTCCGGAGCAAATCTCCTACAGTATTTGAGACATGAAGTTTTTATTTTGCAGATCATTGTACCTGTATCAGAGGTGTGCACAGTACTTTTATTTTCCTTTTTGATCAAAATCCAACTTGCGGAACATTCAGAAATATAGGCTAGTTTAGTGGAAGGTTAAACATTGAAAATTAATGAAAATTACATTTCAAATATTCAGGGTCAACCCATGTGTAAGATATATTGTCCACGTAAAAGAAAACCCGGTTTGCTGTCACATTGACAGCTTTCCTCTTGTTCAAATGTTCTTCTGTGACATCCGTCCCTGCAGATTTGACATCCTTTCCAATATCAACATCTGTAAATAAATTTTGTCCTTTTTCAAGATCTATATTTTGGAGATTATTCTCATCTTCTAGTTCTTTGTGCTGAATACATGGTGCAACTTCATCAAATGCTTCCTCATTCATTTCATTTTCAATTTGTCTCTCTGCAGCTTCTATTTCTTCAACATGCTTTTGATACTGCTCTCTGGTGGTGTTAAACTCATCCTTTAATGAATTGTATTTTTCTCCAAAAGTCTTAAATGGACGCATGATGTTTTCTTCTTTCCTCTATGGATAGAAAAGAAGAAGCTGTTCCCTATAAAAGTTTTTAGGATCTTTAGTTTCACTGTATCGCACAAATCTTATATTTTTTTTTCTTTCGGCGTCTGAGTACAATACCATTTCTATATTTCAGAGTTTTGGGGTCACTTTCTGGTTCATATTCATCTACATTCAGAATTTGATCATCTGAATTATCCTCATCATTTGTTTCTTTTGATGCATCATCTTCTGTTCTATTTTCTTTTTCTCTATTATATTTTATGTCGTACCAAGCAGCAAAGTCCGCCAAACAAAGTTTTTCAACTGATTTCGGTCTTTTGGAATATCTTTTAATGATGTTGTTACATTCAATGTCAGTACTTTTATCATCTAATTTCTCAAGTTCTTCTAATGGCTTTACTATGAATGGTCGTTTTTCAGGTGGTGGTGGAGTGTTTATAAAGATATGTCCACAACTAGCATTCTTCAATTTCATTTGTAACAGTATATAGACTGCTGCCTGTGCCGAAATTTCAACGTGTTTCAAAAATTTGTTTCCAACTGCTCTAACTTGTTCTTTTATATCACTTTTCTTTGATTTTGCTTCTTCACATGCTCGTCTCAGTAAATTACTCATTCCTCGTTGTCCTTGCTCACATACTTGATAATATACATTATGCATGCATATGCATTTGTAATATATTGAATATGAAAAAGAAAGGAAATGGGGTAAATGTCAAGGAGACAACATTCCATATCCAGATTAAAATGACAAAAAACAAAACATCTAGGGGTCACCATATGGTCTTCAACACAGTGAGGAACCTCACACCATATAGTAAGCCCTAAATGGCCCCGAAAAGGTAAAAAAGTGAATAAATCAATGGAAACAAACCACATCCAATAACCCAAATATCAAGAAACTAAAATTTTATTAGAAGACAAGGACAAGCCAATGACCAACATATTCCTGACTTGAACAGGCGAAAAAAAAAATATCCATATTTGCCTGCCATGCCTTCAGGACTGTGTCATTATATCCATTCACTCTGATTGACATTAGGTCTCTCTTAATAAAAACCTCTGATTCTTTTATTGATGATCTAATTGCCATTTTATACTGTTTTTCTGTAATTGTAAGATGCTATAAGAATTCCTCAAATGTCATATCAAATAATGATTGTTCAGTCAGTTCCTCCTTTATATATGCATACTGTTTCTTGTGCATTTGTATTTCAAATGGCTTCATGTCGAGTGGCAGTGGGTCCAAAATGCATGTTGTTGCCATTGGTCTTGGTCTTGGTTTTTTTCCTACATGTTTGAGTATGCCTATGAGCTTGGTACTTCACTAAATCTTCCTGTGTGACATCAGATGGCATTTTTCTGTCTGTGGTTATATATTTGGATATAAAAGTCTCAATTTCATTCTTGTCATTGATCTCAAGAAATGGTGCATTTTCAATCCACAAGATTGCATGTACGTGTGGTGATCCTCGTTGTTGAAATTCAATTCGAAAGAAAAATTCTTTNACTTCTCCTAGAGGTAAACAGCCTGATTTTAGAAATAAGTTGAAAAATTTCTGCACTCTGTAGTCAAAGTATCTTGCAGTTGTTACTGGATCTGATCTAATTAATCTACATTTTGTCTGCCAAGTCAAAGTATCAATATCATCTTCTTCATACTCGATTTTGTCTATTATTAGCCCCAGTGATGCTAAGAGAGGTTCCATCTTGTTTCTGCAGCTGATAATGAAATGAACCATGTTGGTAATCCAAGTTGATGTATCATAGCAAAAAGATCTTTTTTGGCTGATTCCCAATAGGGTGGTGACCCTCTGAATGTTCTGTAGATTCTATAACCATCATCTAGTTTAACAAGTTGATCAACATTATTTTTATCTCTGATGTCCTTAGCTGTAATGTGTTTACCCTCTGCTTTAACTCGATGAAGTGAAAGCCAATTTTATCTTGTCTTTGCTTTAAAAAATATGTTGTTAATATTTTTAGCTGCTCTTCGATCAAACTGTCTCAATTCTGATTTACAAATCTCACTGTATTTTACAGGAATTGTACGTTGTTTGTTTTCTGGGCGCTTTTCTCCACAAAGAATAGCTGGGAATGATAACTCTTCTATTGCATCTTCAAAACTACTGATTGGTATATTTCCTTCACTGGTGCAAATGATAATACATTTCTCTGATCATCTACATTTTCTGGATATAGCATTGTATCGTAAACTCCATCACATTCATTCTGTTTGTTTTTATCTTTTTCATCATCATCTTCACTCCAGTCATCATCACTGGGTACGTCTTCAGCTTCACTTTTGTCATTTTTTTCCCTTTTAGTATCTTTACCTTCCTTTGATTTTTTTTATCATTTGCTGTTACATTTAATTTATCATTTCTGTCTTCTATGAATTTGTTCCAGTCACTTTCTGCAAGGCTGTTTACATTTGCTAGCAAAGAATTATCTAGTCCATCTGGTACATGTTGGGAAAAAAAGCGGCTTTGACAAGAAGTATTTGGTAGCAGAAAGACATTTCTGTGGTCTTATATTTTGGAACATTACATGGGATTTATAACGGAGTCTTCTTTTTTTAAGCTTAACGGGGATGGTATTTGACTGTGGTAAATTGCGTGGTAACATTTTTACTGTTGATATATTGTCTGCTGGAACATTTACAACATTACCCTGTATACCATGTTATGCACCACTTGGGAGTTCTCTCATTTGAAAAAATGTTGACACTTGTGCTATAAGTCTTTCTTCCAATGGATTTATATCTTCTAATTGTTTTTGTTTCAACGGAAAATTCAACTTATTATATATAGCTAGTGTTGGAAGTTTTTTATTCTTAAGCGAGTTGAAGCAAGTGTGGCATAGATATTCATTTCCATCAAATGTTAATTTGTTCCTTATACACTGTGAGTATAAAGGTTCTTCCAGCTTCAGATTATCAACTTTTACAACTGATTCTTTGAACCAAATTTGATCACAACATGTACAGATAAAATTGCAGGTAGTTGATGTATCCCTTTTAAATGCTGCAACTAATTCATTGAATGCTGATGCTTTATTATATGAACTGCTTTCATGTTTTCTTTTCAGATTCCTGATACGTTCATTACTGTCGTCTTTTTTGTTCAGATGAATTTCGTATTTTCTGTATTCATCATTTTTTCGTCTTGTTTTGTTTAAATAATCTTCAAATTTGTGAAACTCTGGTTCCTGTCGTCTTTTTTTGTTCAGATTAATTTCGTATTTTCTGTATTCAGGATTTTCTCGTCTTGTTTTGTTTAAATCATCTTCAAATTTGTGAAACTCTGGTTCCTGTCGTCTTTTTTTTTGTTCAGATTAATTTCGTATTTTCTGTATTCAGGATTTTCTCGTCTTGTTTTGTTTAAATCATCTTCAAATTTGTGAAACTCTGTTACCTGTCGTCTTTTTTGTTGAGATTAATTTCGTATTTTCTGTATTTAGTATTTCTTCTTCTTGTTTTGTTTAAATCATCTTCAAATTTGTGAAACTCTGGTTCCTGTCGTCTTTTTTTGTTCAGATTAATTTCAAACTTCTTAAATTCTTGCTTTGACCTTCTTTTTTCATTTAGCCAGTTTTCATTTGTTTTAAACGCAGGATCTTTTCTCTTTGCTTGCATGTATATTCTCATAAATTCACGTCTAGCCTCTCTGTTTTTTTTAATTTTCTGTACTCTTGGTGGCATTATTAGAGTAGTGTTTATAGGTAATATTGATTTCTTTACTGTGGTGGTTGATTGTACATATTCATAATGATTGCCATTTGCATGATTTAAATAAATTGCCTATTTTGCTTTTTCCAGACTAGGCTGAAAATGTCTGGCTTTGAATTTCATCCATCTTTTATCATTTCCATGTTGAGAGTAAGTATATATATCAGTTTGTAATAAACTTGCTGTTGTAAAAATTTCTACATCTGTGGCCCATGTACCATTTTGATCCATTCGACTTTGTCTGACATATTCTTCTGCAGTGGTAAAATTTGGTACTGCTGGTTCTAATTTGTTTCCTAAGAGTAGAATATGCTGAATTGTGATTTCTCTTAGTTTTAAATAATGGTCCTCTGATCCAGTAAGAGCATATGAAATAGCTCTGAAAAAACAATTTCCATCTCCAGCTATAGACTTTGTCTTCAATGGTTTTTCCAATAGATGTATTTTGTGCTGATGGATTGTAAAGTGGACATGAAGCAGAGGTTATTGGCAATTTCAATATGCTGCATTTCTTTACCTGCCAGGTTAAATCAATTGGTTTAAATTTATAAGTTTTATGTTGTTCTAATACAATTGAAGGATTTGAGTCATCTGAATTATGTGAAACAGTAGAAATATGTTGTGGAGAATTTTGTTGGCCTGGAGAAGTTCGTATTGTCTGTGTAATATCTAATACTTTTGAAGTATGTCCACCATTTGAACCATCTGCACTTCTGTCTGTGTTTGTAGAATTCTGATTATGTAATACTGAAGTAGTACGACCAGCATTTGAACATATGCGCTTCTGTCTGTGTTTGTAGAATTCTTTTTATGTAATACTGTAGAAGTACGTCCACCATTTGAACCATCTGCGCTTTTGTCTGTGTTTGTAGAATTCAGATTATGTAAAACTGAAGAAGTACGCCCAGTATTTGAACCATCTGCGCTTCTGTCTGTGTTTGTAGAATTCTTATTATGTAATACTGTAGAAGTACGTCCAGCATTTGAACCATCTGGGCTTCTGTCTGTGTTTGTAGAATTCTTATTATGTACGTCCAGCATTTGAACCATCTGCGCTTCTGTCTGTGTTTGTAGAATTCTTATTATGTAATACTGTAGAAGTACGTCCAGCATTTGAACCATCTGCGCTTTTGTCTGTGTTTGTAGAATTCAGATTATGTAATACTGAAGAAGTACTCCAGCATTTGAAGCATCTGCGCTTCTGTCTGTGTTTGTAGGATTCTTATTATGTAATACTGTAGAAGTACGTCCAGCATTTGAACCATCGTTGATTACATATGTTTGATGGTACTGATCATCATCAAGAGAAAATTGGTTACTCCATCTATGTGTCATTACAAGGTAGACTTTATAATCATTGATTAATTATGTTTTTAGGAATAGAATAATCCTTTTCAATATGTACACATGTGGAGAATGTGGAAAAGTGTTTAAAACTAAGATTTGCATTCAGAGACATTCTTGTAAGAAATGGCGTGTTTGTTTGAAAACTTTTTTGTCAATTCGGTCTTTAGAAAGACATAAATGTAAGGATAAAAGCATTGAATTCCAAAAGATAAAATGCCAATTCTGCTTGAAAGAATATTCTAGTGAAAAAAATTTAAACAAGCACAAATGTACATACTGCCATATATGTAACTTTCGTTATTCAACATACCAAAAGTTGAAGACTCATTACTGTCATCCACCCAAAAATAAGAAGCTTAAAATGGACATTCAAACATCTAGCCAAACCAACACTGCAGGAACAAGTAATAATTCTATAACAAATTCACCAGTAAAGCCAAAAACGTCTAAAACAACATCACGATATGTGGACGTACTTCTGCAGTATTACATAATCTGAATTCTACAAACACAGACAGAAGCGCAGATGGTTCAAATGGTAGACGTACTTCTACAGTATTACATAATAAGAATTCTACAAACACAGACAGAAGCGCAGATGGTTCAAATANAGACAGAAACGCAGATGGTACAAATGGTGGACATACTTCTTCAGTATTACATAATCTGAATTCTACAAACACAGACAGAAGCGCAGATGGTTCAAATGCTGGATGTACTTCTTCAGTATTACATAATCTGAATTCTACAAACACAGACAGAAGCACAGATGGTTCAAATGGTGGACGTACTTCTACAGTATCACATAATAAGAATTATACAAACACAGACAGAATTGCAGATTTAAAAGTTTGCCTCCTTATGGCTCATTGCAAAAGGAACTGAAATGTACCTTGATGGTAACCTATCATCAAACATAGGTAATCAACGATTACAAAGTTTGTCTCATTATTTCACATGAACAAAGCAACAAATCTGACATAGTGCAAGTATGGACACAATGATATGCATCCCTTTTTTCCAAAATATATTAAAGGGAAGTTCTGATCCCGAAAATCAATTCTGTGGGTGCTAGGCAATCTTCCTGTAAAGTTTCATCCATTTTGAGGCACTTTGAATTTTCCCGGCTTTTCCCGGTTTCCATAGCAACGGCAGTTGAGACCCGAAATCATTTCTATGGGTGCTAGACATTCTTCTCATAGAGTTTCATCAAATTTGAGGCACTTTGAATTTTCCAGCCTTTTTTCATTTTCCATGGCCACCACGGCCATTTTGAATATTTAAAAAGATATGTGTGCACATCTACTTATTGTAAGTAAGATTCCTTTAAAGTAGTTGGAATTTTTTGGTAAACTTTCTAAAAAAACATGAATAGTTGTGTTTTTCGTTTGGACGGACGGACAGATGAACGAACGAACGATCGAACGAATGAACGGACGGACAGACAGACGGACACACAAGGGTAAAACAATATGTCCCTAGACTTTTTGTCGCGGGGGCATAAAAAAGGGCCACGCCAAGCGCAGCATGATAGGACCGCAGTATGTCGACCACTGAAATTTGAACAAGTGTAAACTAAAATGAATGTGGGCACAGTAATTTGCTGGACTCAATAAGGACCTTGACACATAAATTAACTGGACACAAACTAGTGAAAATAAAGATTAGCTCTTTTAATCCCTTATTAATAGGATATTGTAAGTCATTTAAGTGAAAAAACATAGGTCAAAGTGACCTACTTTTGCCTGGATGCTAACCTACCATCAGAGATGCATGCGTATGCAAGATTACAGAATACTTCCATGTATAATGACTGCGATGTGAACTCGGACGTAAACTTGAATGCAATTCATTCAAGTGGAAAATATAGGTAAAAGAGACCTTATTTCCTTGGAGGCTGTGAGATAGCTCAAGGTGCACCTGTTTGCAAAGTTTGATGATCCTACCCTTCATTGTTACCAAGATATATACCTAAACGTGGATGCGGACACGGACGTAGACCTAGATGTAGATGCCCACATGGACATAGACGTGTACCCAGGGGGTACTCCAATAATCCCCCTAAACTTCGTTCAGGATAATTAACAAGACTCACAAATGAGCAATCTGTGCTTCCTAAACTTTTGAAAACAGTAAAATCCAAATTCTAAGTATCAAGTTCACATCTTCACTAGGTGAACAACATATCTTGAAAGTTTAGTTGGAATTGGACTAGCAGTTTTGAAGGAGTTTTCAAAGAACAGACAGATTCACCCATGAGCAATTTTGGCTCTGCAAACCTCTAAAATCTGTAAAAAACTAGAGAATGTGTAAGACACGGATGCCCCGTCAAAACAGTAATCGCAAAAGATAACCCTCTCCTAAAATGTAGGTCAAAACCACTTAATTGTTATTGATGTGGGCAGTACTCACCAAGGATATTAATTAGATGAAATAACATAGTCCTATAATGTATAGTTGTTGAGAAAACTACACCAAAATTGTCAATGATTTGGGCAATACTCATTAAGGCAATCAATTTGATGAAATGTCATTGTCCTATAATGTATAGTTGTTGAGAAATGGACTTAAATTCAAAACTTAACCAGAGTCACTGAAGCGTAAAATGTAGGTCGGTCAACGCCACCTTATTGTCAATGACATGTGTAGTACCGATCAAGGCAATTAATTTGATGAAACATCATTGTCCTATAATGTGTAGTGGTTGAGAAATGTACTTTAACACAAAACTTAACCAGAGTCACTCAAGCATGAAATATAGGTCACAGAGTAAAACTACCTAGTGAACTCTGTAGTACTATCAAATATTTACCTTCTGGCCTATTATTATAGTTCTACCTCTTACAGTTTCTGAGAAATGGACTTAAACGCAGAACTTAACAGATTTACGGACGTACGGACGTACAGATGTACGGAAGGACGGACAAGGGTAACACTATATGCCCCTTCCACATTCGTGGGTGGGGCCTAAAAATTTAGGACTGAATGACGGACTGACAGAAGGATTGAATGTCTGAAACAACGGCAGTGGAATACCGAAGGAACAAAGTACAAGATTACACAAATCAAAGTCCAGAGACAAGGCAAAAGCAAGAACACCAAAAGACGGAAGACCAAAGACACCACATGCCCACAAAACACACGAACGTTACATATACAACACAAAAAACTAAAG
>MJUU01029943.1:37732-48444 GCA_002080025.1 Modiolus philippinarum
TATATGACAAACGTGATGATTTTGACTTTCCAATTGTGAACTTTCCCTTTCTCTGCAGCAATATACCTGCATCCCCAGCATATGGAGTGTATATTTCACAGTTGCTTCGTTACTGTAGAGCGTGCAGTACATACAGCAACTTTGTGGAAAGAGCAAAAGCACCGTCACAAAAACTGCTGAGTCAGGGAAGGGATATGTTCAGCCTTTGTTACTTTCGTCTCTTCAGAAATTCTATGGCCGTCACCACGACATCATAGATAGATATGAAATGTCAGTGTCACAAATAAAAACTGACATTTTCAGCTAGATTGGCGTCTTCCCGGATTTGACATTACCGGTTTTGAATTTACCCTGGATTGACCCATTGACAGTATGACGGGTGCTGTGCACAGAGCAGGACATGCTTACCCTTCCGGAGCACCTGATGTCACTCTTGTTTTTGAGAGTTCACACTGTTAGTGCTTTAGTTTTTTGTGTTGTATATGTAATGTTTGTGTGTTTTGTGGTCATGTGGTGTCTTTGGTCTTCCGTCTTTTGGTGTTCTTGCTTTTGCCTTGTCTCTGGACTTTGATTTGTGTAATTTTGTGCTTTGTTCCTTCGGTATTCTACTGCCGTTGTTCAGTAGTTTAACAGGATTTATTGATTATTAAGCGTTTAACGTCCGTGAGCAATATTTCAGCTATATCAGGACTAGAACAAGTTGAAAAAATAGAGGCTTAGAAACTGAGCCTGTATAGTTCACCTGAAAAAATGCTTCTATGCCATGAATGACCAAAAAATGATTTTTTGCAATGGGGTGTATTGTTAGCTATGTTCACTATTGGAATCCATGTTTTTGTCAGATACTATTGAAATGATTAATCTTTGCAAAAGACCTTACATACATCATTCCAATACAGATTAGTTAAATTTGCTACAATAGTTTCAGAGCAGGCGATGAAAAGAATGATTTTCCCTTTGGCTCCAATGTTACACAATGTTTCGCGCTGGCAGCCATGCTTTTGGTCGAATCGAATTGAAATGAATACTTTTTGTAAACGACCTTCCATACATCATTCCTATAAAGTTTGGTTAAATTTCCTTCAATGGTTTAAGTGTTGAAGATGAATGTGATTTTTCCCAAAGGGTCCGATGTAAAACCTAAGTTCCGCACTGGCGGCCATATTTTTTGTCAGATCGAAACAAAATGAGCAATCTTTGTAAAGAACTTTAGTACATTGTTCCTGTAAAGTTTGTTTGAATTTGCACCAGTAGTGTCTGAGGAGAAGATGAAAATGTAATTTTTCCCATTGGGTCCTACATAATAATGTATGTTCAGCCTGAGTTCCGCGCTTGCCGCCATGTTTTTTATCGGATCGGAACGAAATGAGCAATCTTTGTAAAGGACATTTCATACATCATTCCTGTAAAGTTTGGTTGAATATGCTTCAGTGGTTTCAGAGGAGAAGATGAAAATGTGTTTTCCCTATAAGGTCCAATGTTCCGTGCTTGCGGACATGTTTTTGTCAGATCGAAACGAAATGAGCAATCTTTGTAAAGGACCTTCCATACATCATTCCTGTAAAGTTTAGTTGAATTTACTTCAGTGGTTTTTGATTGATTGATTGAATATTGTTTAACGTCTGCTGAGCAATATTTCAGCTATATCAAGACGAGAACAAGTTTGTTAATAAATAATCACTTTGGGGTATAGAGGGTCATGGGACGGGAAATTCCGACTGCCACTGGAAAAGTATGGTGAAATCGACAGGGGCGGGGAATTTAGCCTTGTAGCCGATCACCTACGGACCACTTAAAAAGAGCTTGCTACAAGGGTTCTTTAACGTGCTGGAAGCGTGGCATTTCTTCCAACACGTGGACCTGAATTTACATCCCATCGGAAAGATGGGTTGTGTATTTATTCATTCCGCGCAACCACGGACTGGGTCCTATTTCTATATCCCGGGGTTCCCTCGGGATCAGCCCCGTTTAGGAGGGTTCATACCCCGCAAGCCGGAGATACTAGGTCCTATATCTATACCATTGGGTTCCCTCGGAGGGGGGGGGGTACGGGCAGTGGTTTTTGAGGAGAAGATAAAAATGTGATTTATCCCATAGGATCCAATGTTAAACTATGTTCCGTGCTGGCAGATTTGTATTTTTTTCGATCGGAAAGAAGTGAGCCAACTTTGTTGAGGACCTTTTGCACATCATTCCTGTAAAGTTTGGTTGAATTTGCTTCATAAGTTTCAGAGGATATAATGAAATGTGATTTTTCCCGTAAGGTCCAATGTTTAACATAAGTTTCGGACTGGCCGCCATGTTTTTCGTTAGATCAAAATGAAATGAACAATCTTTGTTTAGGACCTTAAGTGCATAATTCCTGTTAAGTTTGGTCGAATTTGCTTCATTAGTTTCAGAGAAGATGAAAATGTTATTTTTCCGATAGGGTCCAATGTTAAACTACTTTTCGTTCTTGCAGCTATGTTTTGATCGGAACAGTACGAATGACTATCGGTACATCATTCCTGTAAAGCCATGCGCCCATGTTTTTTGTCGGATCAAAATGAAATGAGCAATCTTTGTAAAGGACCTTGGATACATCATTCCTGTAAAGTTTCGTTGAATTTGCATCAGTTTCTGAGGAGAGGATGAAAATGTGATTTTTTCCAAAGGGTCCTACCTTAAACCTAAGTTCCGCACTGCCGGCCAAATTTTTTATTGGATCGGAAGGAAATGTGCTGTCTTTATAAAGGTTTCAGAGGAGAAGATGAAAATGTGAAAAGTTTAACGGACGGACGGACCGACGCCAAGTGATGGCAATAGCTCACACACAGGCGGACCGACCGACGCCAAGTGATGGCAATATCTCACACACTGACCCTTTGGGCCAGTTGAGCTAAAATAGAGTAAAAGAAGGAAGATATAAAGGTGGAAAGGACAACCCGAGTAACAAGTTTTGATGGCCAATGGAAAAGTTGAAAAATGGGTAGGGGGAGGAAATTTAGACTTCTACATGACTTCCAGCGAGTCTGCTCTGCTTAGAAAAAAATAGAAGGAATATTTATACTGCATGGAACGTGGTGTTTCTCCACATGGTTAGGCTACAATGGCCAGGCTTTCCGTATTATGACCTCACAACCCCGCATAGAAAAGGCATTCCCCTATTTACTACCTGGGGACGTGCCCAAAAGCTCTATAGCCTGAGTCCCTGCAAAAAAGAAAAATAAAGTAGCAAAAAAAACCAAAAAGATGTGTTTGTGAAACACTACATATGCCCCCAGATTCCGATTTTTACCCCTTTTTGACCTCTATGACCTTGACCTTTGACCTAATTTTTTTCGCATATTTATGTTCCTCTTGACTAGACCTATACACTTGCCAAGTATCAAAAGTCTACCTTATATATTTCAAAAGTTATAGCCAAGGTTAAAGTTGCGGACGCACAGACAGACACACAAACAGACAGGACAAAAACAATATGCCCCCGATCCTCGATCTGGGGGCATAAAAAACCANCCCAAAAAAAAAACGCCAAAACAAAAAAAAACGCCAAAACAAAAAAAGGACGAAAATAAAACAAACCAAAAAACAAAAAAGGAAGAAAAAGCCTTAGCCCCTAAAAGAACTAGAGGCTGAGAGGCTGAGCCTGTATCGCTCACTTGACAAAATACTTCTCTGCCATGCATGACCAAAAATGATGCTTTTTACCAATGGAGGTCTAATGTTTAGCTATTTTCTCTATTAGCACCTGTGTTTTTTTGTCCTATTGAAATGAGTAAACTTTGCAAAGGACCTTCTATTCATCATTCCAANAAACTGTGCTGGCCGCCATGTTTTTGTCAAATAAAAACAAAATTAGCAATCTTTGTTGATTGATTGATTGATTGATTGAATATTGTTTAACGTCTACTCAGCAATATTTCAGCTATATCAAGACGAGAACAAGTTTGTTGATAAATAATCACTTTGGGGTATGGAAATGGCCATGGGACGGGAAATTCTGACTGCCACTGTAAAAGTAGGGTGAAATCGTCAAGGGCGGGGAATTTAGCCTTGTAGCCGATCACCTACGGACCACCCCAAAAAGAGCTTGCTACAAGGGTTCTTTAACGTGCAGGAAGCGTGGCATTTCTTCCAACACGTGGACCTGAGTTTACATCCCATCCGAAAGATGGGTTGTGTATTTATTAATCCCGCACAACCACGGAATGGGTCCTATTTCTATATCCCGGGACCCTCGGGGTCAGCCTCCGTTTAGGAGGGGTCACACCCCGCAAGCCGGAGATACTGGGTCCTATTTCTATATCCCGGGGTTCCCTCGGGGTCCTCTGTTAGGATGGCTCATACTCCAAGCTCAGAGGATGCTGCGGGCCTATTCTTCAGCCGGGACCGCGCACGGCGGAATCTTTGTTGAGGACCTGAAGTACATCAGTCCTAGAAAGATGGATTAAATTTGCTACAGTGGTTTCAGGGGCGAAGATGAAAATGAGGAGAAGATGAAAATGTGATTTCCCCATAGGGTCCAATGTTAAACTATGTTCCGTGCTGGAAGCCATGTTTTTCATCTGAACGGAACAGAATGGGCAATCTTTGTAAAGGTCCTTTAGTACATCTTTCCTGTAATGATTGGTTGAATTTGCTTCAGCCGTTTCTGAGGAGAATATGAAAATGTGATTTTCCCATAGGGTCCTTTAGTACATCTTTCCTGTAATGATTGGTTGAATTTGCTTCAGCCGTTTCTGAGGAGAATATGAAAATGTGATTTTCCCCTAGGGTCCAATGTTAAACTATGTTCCGTGCTGGCGGTCATGTTTTTCATCTTATGGGAACGGAATGGGCAATCTTTGTAAAGGACCTTTAGTACATCATTCCTGTAAAGTTGGTTGAACTTGCTTCAGCCATTTCAGAGGAGAAGATGAAAATGTGATTTTCCCATAGGGTCCAATGTTAAACTATGTTCGGTGCTGGCGGCCTTGTTTTTATTGGATCAGAACAAAATGAGCAACTTTTGTAAAGGACCTTCCGTATATCATTCCAGTAAAGTTTTGTTTGAATTTGCTTTAGAGGTTTTAAAGAAGAAGATGAAAATTTTCCCATAGGGGCCAATGTTAAACCATGTTCCGTGCTGGTGGCCATGTTTTTATCGGATCGGAACAAAATGAGCAGTTTGTTAAGGACCTTTAGTTTATTATCCCTGTAAAGTTTGGTTGAATTTGCTATGGCCGTTTCAGAGAAGATGACTAGAGGCTCAGAGACTGAGCCTGTATCGCTAACCTGACAAAATACTTCTCTGCCATGCATGACCAAAAATGATGTTTTTTGCCAATGGAGGTCTAATGTTTAGCTATGTTCCTTATAACAACCTGTGTTTTTTTGCCCTATTGAAATGAGTAAACTTTGCAAAGGACCTTCTTTTCATCATTCCAATACAATTTGCTTCAACAGTTTAAGAGAAGATGATGAAAATGTGATTTTTCCCATAAAGTCAAATGTAAAACGTACGTTCCGTGTTGGCCGACATGTTGTTTGTCAAATAAGAACAAAATGAGCAATCTTTGTAAGGACCTGTAGTACATCAGATTAAATTCGCTACAGCAGTTTCAGGGGAGAAGGTGAAAATGTGAATTCCCATAGGCTCCAATGTTAAACTATGTTCCGTGCTGGAAGCCATGTTTTCCATCTGATCAGAACGGAATGAGAATCTTTGTAAAGGACCTTTAGTACATCATTCCTGTAAAGTTGGTTGAATTTGCTTCAGCCATTTCAGAGGAGAAGATGAAAATATGATTTTCCCATAGGGTCCAATGTTAAACTATGTCTGGTGCTGGCAGCCATGTTTTTATAAAATCAGAACAAAATGAGCAATTTTTGTTAAGGACCTTTAGTCCATCATTCCTGTAATGTTTGGTTGAATTTATTTCAGCCGTTTCTAAGGAAAGATGAAAATGTGATTTTCCCATAGGGTCCAATGTTAAACCATGTTGCGTGCTGGCGGCCATGTTTTTCATCTGATCGGAACGAAATGTGCAATCTTGGTGAAATACCTTTAGTACACCATTCCTGTAAAGTGTGGTTGAATTTGCTTTAGCGGTTTCAAAGAAGAAGATGAAAATTTGATTTTCCCATAGGGTCCAATGTTAAATTATGTTCCGTGCTGGTGGCCATGGTTTTTATCGGATCGGAATGAAATGAGCAATCTTTGTTAAGGACTTTTAGTACATCATTCCTGCAAAGTTTGGTTGAATTCGCTTCAGTGGTTTCAGAGGAGAAGATGAAAATGTGAAAAGTTTAACGGACTGACGACGGTCGTCAAAAGCTCACACTGACCCGACTGACCCTTCGGGTCAGGTGAGCTTAAAATCATGTGAATAAAAGGATATGGAGTAAATGCACATGAGACAAAGTCTCTACAAATACATGGTAAAAAACAAGCAAAGGAACAACGCTTTTATTGTTGTTCTTCATCTTGAAGTTACCATGAGGCCAGGTGTCGGGTAGTTTAAGAGGAGGTGGACAAGTACAAATTTACTGAAATTAACATTACGTCATCACTACAGTTTGTGCCATTATAAGCAGGTGTTACATTTAGAATTTTTTGGCAGTTGATGCTCTCCTTTTTAGGATCCTTTTATTTTTGGTGTTTCCATCGTTTTTATTTATCTGCTCAGATCAATTTAAATACAATTAAGCTATTTTTGTTGTTTCATCCACATGTCTGTTTTCATTGTTTGCATTATATATGAAAAAGATAGGAAATGGGCTAAATGTCAAGGAGACAACATCCCATATCCAGGTNAAAACGATCCAAAACAAAGCATCTAGGGGTCACCGTACGGTCTTCAACACAGTGAAGAACCTCACACCATATAGCAAGCCCTAAATGGCCCAAAAAGGTAAAAAAGTGAATAAATCCATGGAAACAAACCACATCCAATAACCCAAATATCATGAAATTAAAATTTTATAAGAAGACAAGGACAAGCCAATGACCAACATATTCCTGACTTGGGACAGGCGCAAAAATTGTGGTGGGGTAATTCTTGTTTTCTTGGATCCAAACCCTCCCCTATGTGTGGTGAATGGCTAAAAAATAAACATACAAAAAGACTCACAGTAAAAATCAAACTAGAAAAAAGTCCAACTTATCAAGACAAGTACCCTTACAATGAAGTACATAAAACATGAAGACAATACACACAGGTATTGTCATCATCAATTATGAAAAAACATGATATTGTGCGATGCCAAATACAATGCCAAATTATATATCATTTGTAACCAGATTTATCGGTTGCTGCATTAAAAATATTATGCATTGACAATATCTAAAAGAGATTTCTCAGCATATTTATGACGTGGTAGAAAGGCCAACTTTTATCATTTGAAATTTCAAACTTTACATTTACAAAAACTGATAACTCTAGAAGCAATATTGACTTTGGTAAATCAACCAAGATGTTGAAGAGTAAGTTCAAAGTCCCTTCCATTAACTCCTTGACATAATTTCTTGAATATAACAAAAAATTTTTATTCACAATTAGAGCAGGAAAAGTAAGGATGACCTTATATTTAAAAATAAAGAATTCTGAAGGTCAGAAATGAAAAATTATGATATTTAAAAAAATATTGTAAGCTATTTGCTTAGAGCTGTGGCTGTTATTTATTGAATACAAAGCAGGGAGTTTATATTTTGACCTGATGATTTTTATGATATTGGGGTTAAAAGAATTTTATGCTAAATCAAGGTTTCTTGAGAAACCTAGTGTCAATATACCAGAAGGAAAATATGTTTTGAAAACAATTTCTATCCAAATAGAGAAAAGGAAAGCAAAACAATATTAGAAGCTCTTCTATATCAGATGAATGAAAAGAAACGGGCTTTTTAATTAAACTGGCAAACCATTAAAATTATTCTATAAATACATACAATTTCAAGGATCAACATTGATTTGGTGTTTTCCATATAAAACCATCGAGACACAAAGTAGGTACGATAACTTGGTGATTGACACAACATCCACCACAGAGACTAGGTTTATTTATCCTTGAAGGCATATGTATCATCAATAGCGCAAATATTAAATCCCGTTATAATTCAAAACTTATTTTATGGCAACATGATGTATTGAGAATGTCGTTGGATTCTTCCCCACGTAAACACACGGTCAAACGAAATACTTGAACGACCAGGAACATCAAGTTAACATGAATCCCAAACCAAAATCAATCAAATAAGTAAATACCGAACTTACTGTGAATTTTGTTTCTGCATATTCGCATTTCGACAACTTATGTCTCTTCAGTGCAGATAAAATCTAAACATTTGGAAGACCATAAACTCAAAGATTTTTCAAAAACTGATAGAAAACAAATAACCAATATGTTCTAAATGGAAAGCCAAAATCAGCTAAGGACGGAGCTTTGCATGAGGGAGATACTCCTTAGTTTTCAACAAAATTTACAAAAATTTAGATATTGCGAGATTCCAAATAAAATCTGCTTTCGGGTTAGCACCAAAGTACTGACTACTGGGCTGGTGAATACCCTCGGGGACTAACAGTCCACCAGCAGAGGCATCAAAAGAAGGAAGCACCATGACCTGCCAAAACATAATGGACATTTATTTTTAGCGTACATGAATGTTTGAGGATGCATACGGAATAACTGAAGATAGTATTCCAAATTCCAACCTTAACGCCAATTCTGGTTACACGCACAAGGATCCACATACATATTAATCTTTCCTATATAAGGTGTGTAAGTCTCGTCATATGACTCACGAGAATCCACGATATACAGGCAATTCAAAATCTCTTCCCGCCAAAACATGACGTCTGAGCATTATGACGTTCAAATTTTTGTTTAAAACGTCATATATCTTTGTTTGAAATGTAACTTCCGGGTACAATTTTTGAATTCGGAAGTTCCAAAATTGTACGAGATTTACAAGCCCTATATATATTTTCATTTGGCTGTCATTTGCTTCTAAGATAATGGCAGGAAAATTTGTTACACTGAACATGCTTAATGAGAATGTATTTTTTTAAAATATTTTATCAGTTTTATTAATTACATTAAATGTCCAGCCACATAGACCTTGGTTGCGTTGCTAGTAGTGAAATTTTCAAGTGTCTTCAAATTGTTTACATCTCTAGTGGGTGCAAACACACCATTTCCAGGAGTTATGAAAAAAACAATGCTTGAACACATTATTTCAGTTTTTAACTGTCGTGGGCAAGACTTAAATTACAAAATTACACAAATGCCCATACAAACAACGGTACATCGCTGGATCTGCTAAATGTTCTACAAAACCTATTTCTAAGCTATTAACATCCATCTTGACAGCCGTAAAAGAGGGCCTTCAAAAATATTGTGATACTAGCTTTTCAAGAAGTGGTGTAAATGAAATGTGGATATTAAAAAACTCTAAGGATCTGCTTGACATTTTAAAATCGAGATCATTATCACACTGTAACAGCATTAAAACTTTTGACTTTTCCACGCTTTAAACTACAATTCCCCATGAACAACTGAAATCACGGCTGAAAGATATAATGCATAGATGTTTCTCCCGCAAGAACGGCGTACAAAGATATAAGTAAATAAACAAAGTAAAAATGGAAAGGTAGGCCACAATTAAAAGGTAAAATTAAACAAAATATACAATTAAAAAACAGGTAAAATAACCAAAACGGGTAAAAAGAAAAGTGTACCCAACGTTTCGGCCAGTACGGCGTTCTTCGTGGGGCAACCGGGATCGAGCTATGATTTCAGTTTCCCGAGTAACCAGATCTGAGGCACGGAGAAGAGGGTGAGAAATACCGACAACCGTGTGCCGTTGGTTCTGACATACAACCTCATAACGAAGCCATCAAAAACATTTTGATCCGTAACTTTAAATCCATAGTTCTCAAGGACGAAAACATGTCAGCAGTTTTCCAGGATTCGCCTCCGATTGCAGCCTTCAGAAAAGGGAAGAGTCTAAAACAGCACCTTGTCACTAGCTCTTTCAAGAGTGCTACTCCTCAAATTCCCTGTGAATTCAAGGGCACTAGAAAATGTAAGCGATCTCGCTGTCTGACTTGTAATTTCACTAGGGAAACAGATGAAGTAGTAGGACCGGCTAACGTCTTCAAACTAAAAAATGGTTTCACCTGCACTACTGAAAACGTAGTGTATGCTGTTGGTTGCAAACTATGCCAGATGATCTTTGTGGGCGAAACTTGTCGTAGATTGGGTGATCGCTTCGTCGAACATAAACAGAGCGTCACCAATGGAAAAGACTGCCCCGTAGGTGAACACTTTCGGCGACCCAACCACAGCATACGTGACATGCATGTAATTGTCCTTTTACAAACTAGTGCGGGTGAAAAACAAAGACAGTTCCTTGAACAAAAAATTATCCATTTTCTGGGGACTGTTCGACCCTTTGGAATGAATGTTAAGAAACAGTCCATTTAATGATTTCACTTTATTTGAAATTACACAATTGCACAGTACAGTATACAAATGTTTTGTTTTCTTTTTTGATTAAGTTCAAGATTAAGCATGATTTTTACAGGTGATTTTCTTTACACGTTAGTCAGTAGTCTTCTCTTGTATTCTTTACAACTTTTTCCATTTTTCTGTCCCGGTTGCCCCCAGAAGGCCGTACTGGCCGAAACGTTGGGCACACTTTTTACCCGTTTTGGTTATCTTACCTGTTTTTTAGTTGTATATTTTGTTTA
>MJUU01029946.1:0-11137 GCA_002080025.1 Modiolus philippinarum
TGGCGGTGCGATATGATCTAGTACATATAGTGACTAACAATCCTACAGGAGTTGCGTCTACAAGAAAGTGTGACGGACGGACGGACGGACGGACGGACGCAGACCATTACTATGTCCCAACGTCGCGGTGCGGCGGGGAACAATAACAAATACTTAATGGCAATACATTATATAATTTTATTATCAATAATAATTTAAATGCAAATAAATCAATTTTTAAAAGGCAATCTACAGAATGAACACAAAGCTATCGGGTGAAAATAGACCATATCCTACCTATGAAATCAGGATTTACCAGACTATTTTTCAATACGTCACAGTATAGAAAACGTCACGTCATAGAGCCTTAAACGTCATGAGGTTGGTCACATCGGGTAGACATATTTGTAACGTTTATTTGTGTAGGCGAACAACAATTGGTAAATCTGAATACCAGAACTTGGATATGGTCTATTATTTTTCTGCTTTTATTTAACTGAAGTCTTTTGTGTTTTGCATATATGAATTTAAAGACCATAGAGGTACAATAAATTCTCTTTGAGATTCTATAAGTCAACAACCACTTAAATTTGGCGTTTTATATGATTGTCAAATGTACATTACTGCTTTCATCTATTTTATACCGTAGAACAAAAATTACAAATAAATGTCAAGGAACACTAAGTCCTTTATTTTGTTCGACAATTAAAGCTTAATATGAAAATAAATATTTATTTCTTTATTGCTACGAGTCACAATTCATGGCAAAAATTCAAAAAGACCCTTCTAAACATCATTTAGTGGATAAATTTAACAATACATATAGATATTTAGGCTTTAAATAATCCTGAATTTTCTAAATTTACAGATGAAATTTATCCTGCAGAACTTACTTTAAATAAATCCAATAGCAGCAGTGATATATCAATAAATCAAGGAAAGTTAAACACCAAGGTTTATGATAAAAGGGATGATTTCTCATTCCCTATAGTCAATTTCCCCCATCTCGACGACGATGTTCCGTTAGCCCTTCTTACGGGGTCTACATTTCACAACTTGTTCGATATGCACGAGTATGTAGTAATGTTTCTGACTTCAACGACCGAAATCTTTGTCTCACTGAAAAACTTCTGCATCAAGGGTTTAGATATCATAAATTGATAAAAACATTCTCTAAATTTTATTATAGATACATTGACTTATTAAGAAAATTTAGTTCTACATGCAGGGTTCTTATACATCAGGGCATTTCAACACGTTTCGCACATCCAAACTTCTATGGAAATATCATTTAAGAAGCGCATAAATTCAAAAATTGTCCTTCCAAACTTATTAATCCGTTGAACAAACTTATTCACAAAGGATCTAAATACAGCATTGTTGTTAAATCTTTACTTCTGGTTTTTGTTGGCAAAAATATTGATCATCTCCTAAATGCTTTACACCATAACTAAATTTAAACAATTTTTCATATCGGCAGTATTTGGCATTGCACAATACAAATGTATCATGTTCTTTTTTCATAATTGATGATGTTGTTATACCAAATCTATTTAGAAGTATTTCAATTGAAAATTTCATATGTAAGAAGGCTTGATATCATAGTCAACGGAAATTATGTCCTTAGCTAGCTGTCAGTGACTGCGAGTAACCTGTGTGTATTGTCTTCATGTTTTGTGTACTTCATTGTAAGGCTACTCGTCTTGATAAGTTCGACTTTTTTCTAGTTTGATTTTTACTGTGAGTCTTTTTGTGTATTTATTTTTAGCCATTCACCACACATAGGGGGAGGGTTTGGATCCAAGAAAACGAGTTTAACCCCACCGCAATTTTTTCGCCTATCCCAAGTCAGGAATATGTTGGTCATTGGCTTGTCCTTGTCTTCTTATAAATTTTTTTTATTGATATTTGGGTTATTGGATGTGGTTTGTTTCCATTGATTTATTCACTTTTTTACCTTTTCGGGGCCATTTAGGGCTTACTTTATGGTGTAAGGTTCCTCACTGTGTTGAAGACCATATGATGACCCCTAGATGTTTTGTTTTTGGTCGTTTTAACCTGGACTTGGGATGTTGTCTCCTTCACATTTACCCCATTTCCTTTCTTTTTCATATTTTTTCTAAAACCTTTTAAAATTATCAAATTGTAACAAAACCATACCCATGTCAATTGTATTAATAATTTAGCAGTAACCACACATGAATTGGATAATAATCAACTATTTAAAGAAAAATTGTTAATAATGACCATTTCTAGTGTGGAAAAAATGGCCACAACTTTATTTTTCAAAATGATGTACTGCTTACAAGTTTTCTTTTAAAAATGTAAAAATTTTTGAAATATTTCATTTTATTCAAAATAGGAGGCCACATTAATCTATTATAAAATGTGGGTGAAAATACGCTTTGATTGTTGTTCTTCATCTTGAAGTCACCATGAAGCCTTCAACAATGAGTGACCTACTTGCAATAAACATCATGTAAGATGTAAACCGTTGTTTAAAACAGTTGTTTTGGATCCTCTAGATTGAACTTACAACAATTTGTTTTACTGAATTTGTAAATTCTACATATAGATTTTAGAGAGCCAAAATACCTCCTCCTTTATAGCTCCAGTTTCATATGTCCATGCTTTGTTATGTGACAACAAGCGTTCACATAAAGCTGCAGTTTGAATATGAGACATCCGAGAATATTGACGTCCATATTTCTTGCAGCTTTCTTGCAGCTTCAAAGTGAGATTAATGCAACTAGTACTTTCAAAATTAATCGAGATAAACATGGCATATAGCCAAAAACTATGTCTTGTTTAATTATACGGAGATTAATTCATTTACTGTATACTTCTTTTGAAAAGAAAAGTGGTTTAATGAATACAGTTAATTTTAACTATATGCTTTTTAGTGAAAGTTATTTGGTCAAAACTGTATTGGCCATTTGAAGTTAAAATGACATATGTAGCTATATAACAAATTTCAGGGGATTTTTTATATGACTTTTTTCTGTTTTATCATTTTTTTTTCATGCATATACACCATTTCCGTATTTCCCTAAGTATTCAGACCATAACTGTTTTTCCGGAGACAAAAATTTTAGTCTTTTTATACTACCCCTCTTTCCCGGCTTTTTATACTACCCTCTTTCCCGGCTTTTTATACTACCCTCTTTCCCGGCTTTTTATACTACCCTCTTTCCCGGGATTTGTCATTCTGTTGTGAATATTGGCATCAATCGGTTCATCGATTCCATTGTCTAAAACGTCTTCAAAGGTGAATTTGTAAAAATGTAAGTCAGATATATAAACATGTTTGTCAAATTCATTGACATAACAACATTAACGATGACATTTAGTCAGCCATCCCCATCTAAATCTCCAATAGCACCTACAAACAAAAAAAAACCAAATTCATCAGAACATTAACAATGACATCTAGTTTTCCATCTCAATCTAAATCTACGATAGCTCCTACAAATAAAACAAATCATTAGATCATAAACAATGATATCTAGTGGTCCGTCCAAATCTAAATCTACGATAGCTCCTACAAATAAAAAAAAATCATTAGATCGTAAACAATGATATCCAGTGGTCCGTCCAAATCTAATCTACGATAGCTGCTACAAGTAAAATCAAATTCATCAGATCATTAACAATGATATCTAGTGGTCCGTTTTAATCTAAATCTCCGATAGCTTATCTAGTGGTCCGTCCAAATCTAAATCTCCTATTGCTCCTAAAGATGAAAAATAAAAATCTAGTGGTCCGTCCTAACCTATATCTCCGATAACTCCTACAAATATAACAAATTCATCATATCACAAACAATAATATCTAGTGGTCCGTTCTAATCTAAATCTTCGATAGCTCCTACAATAAAAAAAATCATTAGATTATAAACAATGATATCTAGTGGTTCGTCCAAATCTAAATCTCCGAAAGCTCCTAGTAAGAAATAAAAATCATCAGATAAAAAACAAGAGGCTCTCAAGAGCCTGTATCGCTCACCTGGACCATGGCCGACATAAATAAAAGGCATTTGCAATAGGAAAAACAAAACATAAAATTTAGCAGAATACTTTTTTTTTAAATTACAGTATTCTTGTTTGGTTTCCTTTGCAACCGAAAGCTCCACCATCCAGTACAACCCATAACAGAACACCATTCAAAAAAAATTGGGCAGGGGTTCCCCTTGTAATCAAGGTAATACATACTGCTGTAAATTAAAGCATTCAGACCACAATTCAAATAAAAATTCAAAAATTTGGGCAGAGGTTCCCCTTAAAATCAATTGAGCAAATGTAAAAACTATGTTCCAGATGGTGGCCATCTTGAATGAGGTAAGGACCTGCCAGATACATTTTTGGATGGGACCACTTAAGGACTATTGTGGCTTAGTTTGGTTCTAATTGGACTGTTAGTTTCTGAGAAGAAGATATTTAAATGTATATTCAATAGGGTCCAATGTTAAAACTATGTTCCACGCTGGCGACCATCTTGGATGAGGTACAGACCTGCCAGATACCTTTTATGGAAGGGACCATCTAAGGACCATTGTGGCTTAGTTTAGTTTTAGTTGGACTAGTAGTTTCTGAGAACAAGATCTTTGAATGGCATTTCCATTGGGTCCAATGTTAAAAATATGTCCCCCGCTGGCCGCCATCTTGGATGAGGTACCGACCTGCCGGATACCTTTTTTGGAAGGGACCTTCTAAGGACCATTGAGACAAAGTTTGGTTATAATTGGACTGGTAGCTTCTGAGAAGATCTTTGAATGTCTTTGCCATGGGGTCCAATATTAAAACATGTTCCCCGCTGGCGGCCATCTTGGATTAGGTACGGACCTATTGGATACCTTTTTCGGAAGGGACCATCTAAGAACCATTGTGACGAAGTTTGGTTATAATTGGACTGGTAGTTTCTGAGAAGAAGATCTTTGAATGTCTTTCCAATAGGGTCCAATATGTTAAAACTATGTTCCCCGCTGACAGCCATCTTGGATGAGGTATAGACCTGCTGGATACCTTTTTTGGAAGGGACCATCTAAGGACCATTGTGACTAAGTTTGGTTATAATTGGAATGGTAGTTCCTGAGAAGATCTTTGAATGTCTTTTCCATAGGGTCCAATGTTAAAACTATGATGTTCACCGCTAACGGCCATCTTGGATTAGGTACGGACCTGCTGGATACCTTTTTTGAAAGGGACCATCTAAGGACCATTGTGACTAAGTTTGATTATAATTGGACTGGTAGTTTCTGAGAAGATCTTTGAATGTCTTTTCCATAGGGTCCAATGTTAAAACTATGTTCCCCGCTGGCGGCCATCTTGGATTAGGTACGGACCTGTCGGATACCTTTTTTGGAAGGGACCATCTAAGGACAATTGTGACTAAGGTTGGTTATAATTGGACTGGTAGTTTCTGAGAAGAAGATCTTTGAATGTCTTTTCCATAGAGTCCAATGTTAAAACTATGTTCCCCGCTGGCGGCCATCTTGGATTAGGTACGGACCTGCCGGATACCGTTCTTGGAAGGGACCATCTAAGGACCATTGTGACTAAGTTTGATTACAATTGGACTGGTACTTTCTGAGAAGAAGATCTTTGAATGTGTTTACCCATAGGATCCAATGCTAAAATTATGTTCCCCGCTGGCGGCCATCTTGGATAAGGTACGGACCTGCCGGATACCTTTTTTATAGGGGACCACCCAAGAACTATTCTGACCAAAATTGGTTCCAATTGAAGAGAAGATCTTTGAATGAAAAGTTTACGCCGGACGGACGGACGACGGACGCCAAGTGATGACCAAAGCTTACCCTGGCATAGCCAAGTGAACTAAAAATGATATCTAGTGTTCCGTCCAAATCTAAATCTCCGATTGCTTCTACAAATAAAAACAAATTCATCAGAACATTAACAATGATATCTAGGGGTCCGTCCTTATCTAAATCTCCGACAGCTCCTACAAAAAAATTCTTCCGATATTACCAATGATATCTAGAGGTCCGTCGAAATCTAAATCTCCCATAGCTCCTACAAATAAAAACAAACATTAACAATGATATCTAGTGGTCCGTCCAAATCTAAATCTCCCATAGCTCCTACAAATAAAAACAAATTCATCAAATTATAAACAATGATATCTAGAGGTCCGTCGAAATCTAAATCTCCCATAGCTCCTACAAATAAAAACAAACATAAACAATGATATCTAGTAGTCCGTCCTAATCTTAATCTCCCATAGCTCCTACAAATAAAAACAAATTCATCAGATCATAAACAATGATATCTAATGGTCCGTCAAAATCTACATTTCCCATAGCTCCTACAAATAAAAACAAATTCATCAAATTATAAACAATGATATCTAGTGGTCCGTCCAAAATTTATTTTCCCATAGCTCATACAAATAAAAACAAATTTAATGATATCTAGTGTTCCTTCCAAATCTAAATCTCCGATAGCTCCTACAAATAAAAACAAATTCATCAGATCATAAACAATGATATCTAGTTGTCCGTTCAAATCTAAATCTCCATTTAATCCTACAAATACAAATGAAAAAAGAAGGAATTGAAGAAAAGCAGTTACAAATATTACATCTGAATTTAATTTAATTAACTTATCTCTGAGACAACTTTTTCGCGAAAACATACTTTTGATTAATTTTAGATAATCCCTGTTTCTTCTAAGAGCCGTTACAAATACTGCATTTAAATTCGGAACATGATCATTGTTCATTGTTGAATGCCTCATGTTGTCTTCAAGATGAAGAGCAATAAAACCGTTCTTCCATTACTTTGTTATATTTGTAGAGACTTTGTCCCATGTGCATTTAATCCATATCCCCAAATGCTTATTTCCGTGACATTTGTTCAAGAATTAATTTCATTAATATAAGGCGATACTCATTTTTCTGTTTAAGTGGCTAACACATAAAGACAAAATCGGAAGGATTTAATTTTGCGATATATCATTTCTTACTTTAGCACAAAGGAAATATACAAGGCCTCCTTTTCCTTTATTGGAAAAGGAGAGCAATGCAACAACCCGTTTTGCAATAAAAACTCACTATGCGATTAAAATAAATTGCGATAAAACGGAAGAAATATTAAGTCTCATATTTGTCAGTCTATTCTGACGCCATACAAGATAAACAATTTAGTGAATGTTTCGACAAGAGAATTCAGTCTACCCCGAATCCGATTTTTTTTAAAGGGCGATCTACCCGAAGTCCCATAAATAAAGATGAGAGGAATTGTGTGTGAGAAACCACATTTCTAGATAAACATAATGAAGTAAATGTGTAGAAGAAAGCAACTATTCGCCAATCAGATATCAGAAATTTGAACAGTGATGTACTTATCAGAAAAATCCAAAAATCCTGCATTCTTTTTAAATAAAAATATACGGTATTTAATTTGTTCTAAGAATTATAAATAATTTTAAGATCAGATTTTAACATCTTTAATGGACCATATATAATGTCAATGTCTGAAAAGCGTTTTTCCAGAAATATAACTATATATCTGCTTAATTCTTAGACGAACATGTGAATCAAATGTCTGTTTTATGCACGGTCCCCTCTCTAGTAATCCTGACAGTCATTTCTAATGTTTAATATCTATGCGAGTTTACCAAGTCAAAGCTTATTTTGACTATCAAAGAAGTATATTTTCTTAGTGTGGAGTACCTTATCTTATTGGTCAATAAAGAAGCTTAGGTAGCGTCTCTGAATGCATACGTTGAAAAAAGGTAAATACTCGGTCATGCCCTATGACACTTTATACATAATATTACAATAATTTAGAAATATTTAAACAAGGTACGCTATGCAAAAAAACTAATAAGCAGAAATCGGGCTATATACAATGTACTGCCTTGCTAAAAAATTATAACATTGGCCAAAACGATAAGATATGACGTCTTTTGATAAATAAGCATTGAAATATTGTATTTTTATATATATACATTGAATCCTCTCTGCTGTACACACAGTTGACCTGCACGAGCACCCTAACATCATGGATTGCGTTACAACCCTAAATTAGACCCACGAGGAGGTATCACCCGGTTACCGAAAGCTATATTTTATAGCCTAGGTAGCCGCGTGGTCTTGGGCGCTGGACGTAGTGCAGGCGGTGTTGCCATAGGGATGTCACAACAGTGATTGTTCGAATCCCGGATAGGGAACTACCAATGTGCAGATCTAACAATGTTGGGCTGGTTTTCAGCTTATATATAAACCTCAAAATGAACAAAGTAAATAGCACATAAAATAACAGTTGATATTTCGAGACCTGACCGGCTTTTCGTCAAAACACAATAAAAAAGTAAAAAAAACAAAACCTATTTACAAAGACTTAACTACAAATGTTTAAACAAAGTATTGAGAGCTACATGTTGGATGCTGTTGTTTACAGATGTAACATGAGAAGGGAAAAAATTTTTGTTAGCATGTGTACAATACTGTTACAAAATTGTGTTTAACACCCAACGAGAAAAACGAGAACAAGTTAATCAGTTAAAAAAGGGTATGAAAAAATGGGTAGGGGCGGGATTTTTAGCAAAACTATATTTTAAATTTTTATATTCAAACTGGATTTCAGTTTTTCTATCCAGAACTTTTCTTTAGCCTGCCTCTGTGTGTCTGTCCCCGATCGATTTTGGTCAATTGGTACTACTAATTCTTGGACGCCCAAGTGCAGTAGATCAAAAGCCTTGGAATTCTACATCGATAAAGTTCAAGAAAAGGTAGAAAACTAATTACAACAACAAAATCCTCCAATTTCAAATATTTCGAAAGAAGAAAAGCAGGCAATTCACAGTTTAGAAAAGAGAGAGGAAATCGTTATTAAAAAAAGCAGACAAAAGTTCTACCCTAGTCGTCATGAATACTGATGACTATGTTGCCGCAGCAACCAGGCTACTGTAAAAAGGCGAATATTATAAAAAAAAAAACTAAGTTGCGATCCAACTAAAAAAAAAGTACAGTGAAGAAAAAGCAACAGCTCTTAAGTCAATGGTAGAACAAGATGACTTAGACGATGGAAACCTTTGAAGGTATTCTTCCTGAAAATCCGAGAGCTGGTTTATTCTATCTGTTGCCAAAATACATAAAGAAGGAATTCCAGGACGTCCTATAATAAACTTTATTGGGCATCCTACTGAAAAAATCTCTAAATTTTTAGATTTTCACCTGCAACCCTTTGTAAAAAAATTGCCTTCTTTTATTCAAGACACTTCAGATTACATCAACAAAACTCCAAGTGAAGACATTCCGCCTAACATACTTTTGGTTACTTTAGATGTGACATCACTTTATACAAACATCCCACATGAGGAGGGAATCGAAGCCTGTAGTAAAGTTTTGGACAGTAGAGAGATACAATTACCCTCTACAGAATCACTTGTAAATCTATTGGATCTTGTATTGAAACGCAACAACTTCGTTTTCAACAACGAGAATTTTCTTCAGATTAATGGGACAGTCATGGGTACTCGAGTTGCACCATCATATGCCAACATATTCATGGGAAACTTACAAAAACGTAAGCTCCAAGACGCACCATTTAAACCTTACAGCTGGTTGCGCTTCATCGATGACATCGAAATGAAATGGTCTGATACCAGAGAACACCTAGACGAATTTATAGAATTCATCAATAGTTATCACCCTTCTATAAAATTTACAGTCAGTATATCTGAAACTACAAATGTATTCCTTGATACGACCTCAACACTCGTCGATGGCCAAATAAATTTTGATATGCATACATAAGCGACAGATTCGTATGCGTACCTGCTCCTCAGTAGCTGCCATCCTAGACACTTTGTAAATGCCATCCCATATGGACTTTCAACCCGATTCCGTTGTATCTGTTCGCAAGAAGAAACATTCCAACAGAGGAGCAGAGAACTTACCCAACATCTTGTGAACAGGGGTTACAAAGAAAAGCATGTCAGAACAACTGTTCAAAAGGTCTCTTCGATTGACCGAAGCGAATTGCTAGATTATCGGGAAAGAAAGAAGAAAAATTTGCGGACGCCACTGGTTACTACTTTCCATCAACAATTACCTCATTTGTCAGCTATAACCCGTGAATATATGCCGATTCTACATGCATCACCCAAAATGAAAGCCCTTTTTCCAGAACCTCCTCTAGTATCATTTCGTCGTCCCAAAAATCTGAAGGACTTTCTCGTAAGAGCCAAATTACAATCACCTGAAACAGATCAGTTTACAACATGCCGCAACAGGCGTTGCCTTCTGTGCAAGTATAGTTCAACAACTAAAATATTCAAAAGCACAGCAACAGGCGAGTCATATAAAATATTTAACAGTTTATCCTGCAAGTCAGATAATGTCATCTATCTCATCACTTGCTCTGTTTGCCAACAAAAGTATGTCGGTGAAACGAAAAATTCCCTCAATCTTCGTATCAACTTGCACCGTGACCACATTTGGAAAAAGGAAAGATCACAGGCCACTGCATTACACCTTAATTCCACTGGTCATGACTGGAAAAGTATGCAAGTAGTACCAATTGACCAAAATCGCTCGTGGACAGACAAACAGAGGCAGGCTAAAGAAAAGTTCTGGATAGAAAAACTGAAATCCAGTTTGAATATAAAAAGTTAAAATATAGTTTTGCTAAAAATCCCGCCCCTACCCATTTTTTTCATACCTGATTAACTTGTTCTCGTTTTGCTCGTTGGGCGTTGAACACAATTTTGTAACAGTATTGTTAATAGAATCGATGTACACATACTAACAATTTTTTTCCCTTCTCATGTTACATCTGTAAGCAACAACATCCAACATGTAGCTCTCAACACTTTGTTTAAACATTTGTAGTTAAGTCTTTTTCAATAGGTTTTGTTTTTTCACCTTTTTATTGTGTTTTGATGAAGAGCCGGTCAGGTCTCGAAAAATATCAACTGTTATTTTATGTGCTATTTACTTTGTTCATTTTGAAGTTTATAATCAGGTCACATTGTATGTATCCGATTGGATCTAGCACAACGGTAGTATTGGTGTTGTTGCTTTGTTTTAGGTTATATATATATATAAACAAGAAAGAGTAGTTACAGCTGAGAACAAAATTGGCATCGTGTTAATTGGTCACTGAATTAATATGTCTCATTTTAAACATACA
>MJUU01029947.1:12983-27634 GCA_002080025.1 Modiolus philippinarum
TAAACAATAAGCATGTTCTCGGGGTTCCCTGAAAAATACTGAATTTGGCCTGATTTTCATAGCCTGATAACAGAAAAAGATGATTGGTGACATGTAATTTTATTTCAATTTTGGAGCATCTGAGTTAAGAACTATAAAATAGCATAAAATAAAAAAATTCCGTCAGATATTTTCATTAGGCTCAAACTACCTAAATACCAAATTTTCATCAATTTCACCTCTTAAAAATGTTTAATGAAAATTCTATTCTATTGTTAGGGCTATTCCAGTAAAAATTCCCATCAGGGGGTGGAACGCCACTTATTTTTATACCCCCCACCAAGAGAAACAAGAGGCTCTCAAGAGCCTGTATCGCTCACCTGGACCATGTGGACCATGGCTGACATAAATAAAAGGCATTTCCAATAGGAAACACAAAATTTAACAGAATACTTTTTTTTTCTAAAATTACAGTGTTCTTGTTTGGTTTCCATGGCAACCGAAAGCTCCACCATCCATTACAACCCATAACAGAACACCATTCAAAAAAAATTTGGGCAGGGGTTCCCTTTATAATCAAGGTAATACATGTTGCTGAAATTAAAACATTCAGACAACAATTCAAATAATAAACAGCTGCGCCAAGTCGCCCGTCGTCACCCCTTCAAAACTTTAAGTGATTTAGGTAAAGGATTCTCAATTAAGAAGCACCTAAAACTGCCTAATTGAGCTTGATATCTCTTTAACAAATCAATCTGCAAAGTTTAAAGTGAGCTGATCAAAATACTTACATGTAAGAGTGCGACATGTAAAAAATTGCCTTAAATTTGACAAATAAAGTCCTATAACTCTTTCAAGAAAAATCAAAATTTCGCAAAAAAGTACACATATTGTGAGGCCATCATACCCAATACATCTACAAAGTTTGAGGTGAATTGACCAAAGGGTTGTCAAGTTAGAGGGCGACATGTAAAAAATTGCCTTAAAATTGACAAATTAAGTCCCTAAATCAAAATTTCACGAAAAAGTATACAGATCGTGAGGCCATCATATCCAATACCTCTACAAAGTTTGAAGTGAATTGGCAAAAGGATTGTCGAGTTAGAGCACGACATGCAAAAAATTGCCTAAAAAATTGATGAATAAAGTCCCATAACTCTTGTAAGAAAACTCGAAATTTCATGAAAAAGTATACAGATCCTGAGGCCATCATACCAAATACATCTACAAAGTTTGAAGTGAATTGGCCTTAGGGTTGTAAAGTTAGAGCGTGACATATGAAACGGACGGACAGACAGACAGACGGACGGACGGACAATCGGACATCGGTATACCATAATACGTCCGTCATTAGACAGGCGTATAAAAATTCAAAAATTTGGGCAGAGGTTCTAATTGGACTAGTAGTTTCTGAGAAGAAGATCTTTGAATGTATATTCCTTAGGGTCAAATGCTAAAACTATGTTCCCACTAATGGCCATCTTGGATGAGGGATGGACCTGCCAGATACCCTTTTTGGAAGGTACCATCTAAGGGCCATTGTGACTAAGTTTGGTAATAATTGGACTGGTAGTTTCTGAGAAGAAGATCTTTGAATGTGTTTTCCCATAGGGTCCAATGTTAAAACTATGTTCCCCGCTGGCGGCCATCTTGGATTAAGTACGGACCTGCGGGATACCTTTTTTGGAATGGACCATCTAAGGAACATTGTGACTAAGTTTGTTTATAATTGGACTGATAGTTTCTGAGAAGATCTTTGAATGTCTTTTCCATAGGGTCCAATGTTAAAACTATGCTCCCCACTGGCGGCCATCTTGGATTAGGTACAGACCTGCCGGATAACTTTTTTGGAAGGGACCATCTAAGGACCATTGTGACTAAGTTTGGTTATAATTGGACTGGTAGTTTCTGACAAGAAGATCTTTAAATGTGTTTTCCCATAGGGTCCAATGTTAAAACTATGTTCCCTGCTGGCGGCCATCTTGGATGAGGTACGGACCTGCCGGATATCTATTTTGGATGGGACCATCTAAGAACCATTGTGACCAAGTTTGGTTATAATTGGGCTGGTAGTTTCCGAGAAGAAGATCTTTGAATGTCTTTTCCATAGGGTCCAATGTTAAAATTATGTTCCCTGCTGGCGGCCATCTTGGATTAGGTGATGCCGGATACAATTTTTAAAGGGGACCATCCAAGGACTATTGTGACCAAGTTTGATTCCAATTGGTCCAGTGGTTTCAGAGGAGAAGATCTTTGAATGAAAAGTTTACGCCGGACGGACGGACGACGGACTCCAAGTGATGGCAAAAGCTCACCCTGGCATAGCCAGGTTAGCTAAAAAAAAATTAAATACTGTGAAAGTACTATTGTTCGTGGGGTTCCAATTTTCGTGAATTTCGTGGTTTGCTAAAACCACAAAATTAGGTTCCCAACGAAATGCATTTTTTCCCTCGAGTTTTAATGCATAGAATTGGAAACCACGAATTTAAGTTCCCTCGAAATAGTGATTTTTATAAAAACCACGAAAATTGATGTCCAGGAATAAAAGTACTTCCACAGTATATAATCAAACTATTAGGATACAATAGAAATTTACCCACCACCAACAGAAAAATAATTCACTGGTGTTCCACCCCCCAGTGGGAATTTTAAATGGAATAACCCTTACAAAAAATATGCTGTTTGACATAATGATTTTTACTGCTGTATAATTAAGAAATAATTAACAGTAGCTATATATTTATATTATTTTACCAGAGGCTTGCACTTTATGGCAAATATTTTGCCCCGAGCGACCAGCGAGGGGTAAAATATCACCATAAAGTGCAAGCCCGTGGTAAAAATAATATAAATATATGGCTACTCTTAATTATTTCGATTCTAATAGGACATTGACAAGGTTCCGATTAGGAGAATTCCTCCTAGTATACATGGATGAAACGCCATTTTATGTCGTTGTTTGGTCTGTGACGTTGCAAAACCGATGTAAAACTATCTACAACGTTTTCGAAAGTACCGTCATTTGTTTATGACCCTACTCATAAATAAATATTATTTTTACCACGGTTTGGATACAAAGCAAATGAAGGCCATCATATTAGAATTGTTAACATAAAAATCTTGACTAGTTTCCCCAGTAATAGAATTTTCTCCTGTCAAAAGTAAATATTATTTTTACCAGAGGTTTGGATACAAAGCGAATGAAGGCCATCATATTAGAATTGTTAACATAAAAACCTTGACTAGTTTCCCCAGTAATAGAATTTTCTCCTGTCAGCTTCAGAGTAAATACACTATGACTTCTAGATGATCTCTCATTACATTTGGTTTCACCAACAGACCTGTTCTTGGATGCTTTTTGTAGAAGTTGATATACCTGTAATAAATAGTACTTGGATCAGTTGAAAATTAAACATTCAAGTAAAAATATTGTACTTCAGAACAAATGTAAATTCTATATGTATGAAGCCGTATTAAAGTATTGTTCATCAGACCTGATTTTCAGTTCAAAAAGAAAAGGCATGTATGTAGTTAGCTGGACATCTATACATAGTAAAACCATGATTCATTACTGTATAATTCCAGATGGAACAAGGTGAATTTCAGCTGTTAAGCGGAGAAAAATCAGGTGTAGTTTATTTTGCAAGTATAAATCTAGTCTTTTGTATTTGTTCCAAAGACAGATTGCTACAGAATAAATTAATTAACTATCTCCTTACCATGTCTTCCTTGACAACCTTCACACTCGTCAGATTTGTAACAAATACTTCATTGTTGTTTTTCTGTCCAGACATTTTAATTTCATACTTCGTATCATCGTTTCCATCTCCTAACAAGTCTCTAATAGTCTCGTTATAGATTTCCAAGAAAGAAGCATCAAGTGTGTACTGAAAATAAAAGTAGATCATCATTTCCATCCACTTACAAGTCTCTAATAGTCTTTTTACGTACAGTGTACATGTATTCCAAGAAAGAAGCATCAAGTGTATACTGAAAATAAAAATAGATCATCATTTCCATCCTCTAACAAGTCTCTAATAGTCTTTTAACATATATTGAACATGTATTCCAAGAAAGAGGCATCAAGTGTGAACTGAAAATAAAAGTAGATCATCATTTCCATCCCCTGACAAGTCTCTAATAGTCTTTTTACGTACATTGTACATGTATTCAAAGAAAGAAGCATCAAGTGTATACTGAAAATAAAAAAATAGATCATCATTTCCATCCTCTAACAAGTCTCTAATAGTCTTTTTACATCATTGTACATGTATTCCAAGAAAGAGGCATCAAGTGTGAACTGAAAATAAAAATAGATCATCATTTCCATCCCCTGACAAGTCTCTAATAGTCTTTTTACGTACATTGTACATGTATTCCAAGAAAGAAGCATCAAGTGTATACTGAAAGTATAAAAAGTAGTAAAAGTAACAAAGATTCTAATTAGTACATTTGAAAGCCAAACGTGGAATTCCACCGCGATCTTGAAGTGGACAACTGAATTGAGAACGTGGACAAAATATTTACCTGTGTGGTCCCCTCGTGACATCGTGTTGATCGCGGAATCATCGCAGGTCAACATTTAGAAATCATTGAAAATATAACTAGAAAGGAATGAGCTTAATGTCAACAAATGATCATTTTTCCCCAAATTATTATAATCAGAAAGTTTGGCAAGTTGAAGTTAAAATAGGATTTTCTTTGCAACAAGTTTTCCCATGGGATCGTCATAGTTATTTTTGAATTACGATAATTGCAAGCCTCAAATACTTTGGTTGTTTCATTGCCGTGAAAAAAGCCATGTATTTTCTGTCAAATTAATGTTCTTTCAAATATTTTCAAGCCGAAATTTGCACGGATAGAAAATAAAATAAAATATTCAATGTCAACAGCAAGAATCCCTCAGAGTCTTATAGTTGCGTAATTGTCACTTGTCAGGTCTCGGCTTTATAACTTTTAGCAAAATATTCTGTCAAAAATCGTTTTCTATCAAATCTTTATCATAAATAGCTTAAAATTTGAAATAAAGCCTGGAAGTAGCACATAAAGCAGGAGTGCTTTCGGAAGCCATAAGATTATATACATTATAGATATGCATAGATAATTTTCTAAAAATAGAACTAAAAACCGACCATTCTAATATGGCGTCCTTCAAACGCTTTGAAAACACTACAGGGCTCTAATAAGCATAAAGCCCTCGGTGACGTCACAATACGAATACCGGACGTCATAATCTCATCCGTAAATAGTTCAAACGGGAATAACACATTTAAAAAAAAAAATATTCGTAAATAAGGCTTATTGATGATCAAAAATTGGATAAAAGTCATTTTTTACAACTTTTATATGCTTGATATGTTGTTTCATGGTCTATTTCGCTTAATTTTTACGACCAAAATGGCATTTGAAAACATCCTCCTAGTACCGCTTCAAATTTTCAGAACATTTCTAAACCATATTAGAATAGAAAAAGATTATTGCAATTGGGCTCTATGTTTATTAGAACATGGTAAGACCTTATATTTGTCCTCATTTAATACCTCGCTTTCGCTCGGTATAAAATATCGACAAATATAAGGTCTTACCATGTTCTAATTAGCATAGAGGCCGCTTACAATAATCTATTTCTTGAATGAAAAAAATCAATATCTCAGGTGATATGAATACACATTATGTAGAGACGCTCAATCAACAATTGAAGCATGCTTTTGATGATAACAAATACACATCTAGGAATGTTGAATGTTTTATTTATCTATTTATTTATTTATTTACATGCATTTGGATTACGCTCATGAACTACGATACGATTGGGACAAATAATGAAATAATTATAGTCCCAGGATACGATTGTAGAAAGATGTAAATATTCCTCGCTTTGCATGTTTGCGACAAAATCAAACATATGTACAGTAAAAATTAATTTCTCTGTGTGGCCGCGATGGTTCCACAAGGATTCTGTTTTCAAAAATTTGTCCACGTTGGTTCACGTAATTTAAGGTGCGATCATCCACCCTGCTACACGGAATCAGCTAATCAGTCCACGTCACGAAAATCCACCCAAAAACAAGGACTTTGAGTTCATCAGTGTGAGCTGTACGGGAGGCAATACATTTTGACCAGTAATTTTTGCAATCAGAGCTGTAACACTTCAAATTTAAGGATAAATCTGCTTTTACACATAACTCTTCAAAACCAAATTATTTACATTGGGGAAAATTTTAGAGAAATTTTAACTGTGAATGTTGCAAAAAAACTACCGGTAACCCCACATGAAAATTTCAATGTTTAAAGTATGTGCCTCTTTGAAGTCAGGATGTCATATTATAGCTTCCTATCCTTTTTATTAATTTTTTTCCTATAATTCATAAATTTATCAATAGAGATTGTATTAAAATTTAAAATAGAGACATTGAAATTCAAAATAGAGACCAGTTATAAAAATCGTTTTTAATTTGATAGTGGTCTGTTACACCATATTTTATTTAACACTTCTACTTTATGGTTGCACCCCAGATGTAATCAAACTTCTGTTTCCATCTAAATACGATAATAAAGCTTGAGAATCACGGACAACGGAGGAAGACTGAAAATTAGACATCATTTCTTTCTCCTATGTATAATCAGAAGTCGCCGAAGATGTCCATATAAAAGGAGGATCTGACATTTTGGGACTTTCTTGGCCAGTCGCTGTTCAAATTAGCAGGGTTTCCTTTGGTGGAGGGGTCAAATGACATTGAAATGAGTTGATGCAGAGCAAATCTGTCCGTATAAATCCGGTTGTTGTTGGTGAGTAGGTCGCATGATAGGGAACACTACAATTTTCTGAACTCATCTTGTATGAAGAAAGAAGCCGCAAATACTGATCAAAGCGCTGGACGCTGGAAAGCTGTTAAGCATTTTATCAATGTTAGAACTTCTAGGCATGTATTTCAAAAACAAATGTGAGGTAGGGAAGGAGAGGATCTTATCTGACTTTTTTACAAATAATATTGTTGAAAAATTAAAAAAGCCCTGGCAATGTGTTTAAAATGATGAAAACAAAATAACCTATACATGCTTCTGGTTTTATCTTATTATCACATATATTGTTTGCTCGATTACAAATGAATACATGTATGAGGTTTTAGAGATCCTTTAATTCCCGGAATGACACTATTGTTATCTTTAATGATGTTCCAGGTTCATCCACATTTCCAGTTTGCTGCATTTTCAACACACAGGATGTCAATGCGTCTCAGAAAGGCTTACTAATTTGTAAAGTAAGGGAATTTTGCTTCCCCTCTGAAGATTAGTATTTGTTCTGAATGAGTTGATTTTTATTTGCACATTTTGAAAGAATTTTTTTCAAGTTCGATCGACGCAAATGCGACGAAATTGAAGTTCAGTTCCAAACATAAAAATTTTGTGTTATCCTGTAGTCGGTGCAGTCATGTTGCTGCAGTTATTAACTTCAAGCTTCATAATAAAATAGAATGAAAAAAATTCCACATTATATAAGCGGAAATTGTCAAATAAAATATTGTTATTAACAGCAATTACGAAGCAGAGGACGTCAAGCACCCCAACGTCACTGTAGTGTTATCACGTGATGAAGTGCTAAGATAAGTATGTTCTCCTGTAGAAGTTTGTATCTTGAAAACGATATGTTCTTTGTACCTTTCTGAGCACTCTGTGTCCTCAAATACACACCTTTAGTGTATCTTACCCAAGCTACAACAATTTTCTACATCTTCAATTAAATCCTTAAATACATGTAATACCCTTATTAATTACAATACATACCATAGTTTCTTTTCTCATAAAGAAATGGATATCAATTATACTGTACTCGTGTTGGAAAATGGGAGCAACTAACACTGAAATCAGTTTATCAGTAAAAAGTAATTTGCTTATATTCTATATCATTTACCAAGACTACATACAGAAATGCATAGTCAAAAAGTCTCGAAATCACATTGATCAGGTTTAAAAGCATTTGTTTCTCAGTCATTGGAACTCGGCTCTGGATTGTTTGGGTTGATGTTTCCTACATCCGTCCACTGCCAGAATTCCCTTCCTGCTTCCGAATTGGTTCAAAATGAATTGAAACAAAAGAAGAAAACACTGCAAGTGATGAAAAGTCAGCAAGCGAGCAGTTTTCCCAAATTGTTGCAAATCAGTGAAGTTCGACATTACCAAAAACATACTTGATTACGCTTGCATAGAAGAAGCCGGTCGCTATCTAGTAAGCCGTCCAAGATAAAGTTTAAGACTGTACCAATAATTCATTTTCGATACATTAGCATTATGGTTCATTTTAAATTCAAAAGATTTAAAAGGTCATTTAATTTATCCTACAGAGAATTATTTTTAAATTCTTTTCAAAAAACGGCGCTTGCGGACGAGCCGTACAATGTAAATAAGTAAGGCCAATTCTTATATATAGCTCTCCAACGCTGGAGGTACACATGCGCACTTGTCCAAAAAATGTAAACATTGGAAGACGGGCCAAGGAAAGAATATGCTTAAACCTTTTTAAATGATAAAATGTACATATAAACAATAAATCGACCAAAAGTCATGATTATAATAGGAGATGTAGCTATAGACAGCTTTACGAGTTACAAAGGTGATCATAAAAGTTACTATGCTTTCATTCATAACAAAACTTGTAAAAATTATAGCGCACCACGGGAAATTTTTATGAATGAACCGAATCGTGAATTAGGAATGTCAATTAAAGATACATTTTCATGCTGTTTTTTTGTAAGAACTGCATATACTTTCAGTCTGAACATTTTCAAAGGAAATAATTGGAATTTGACGATTAGGCCATAAAAAAATAATTTATTGGTTCACAGGCCCTCCCTCATCTAGTTTGAGGCTTGAAAAAAGGCCCTCATTGACCCTATTTTTTGCCATTTTAATAAAATAAAAACAAAAAATCACCTCCCTCACTACATTTTGGAGGTTTTAACAATGTAAAAAGCTGCCTCATCTATTTTTTGGCAAATAAAAAGATAAAAAAAATCACCTCCCTCCCTCATCATTTTAGATGAAAAATTGCCTGAGAACCAATTAATTAATTTTGTATGGCCTTAGTCTCTCACAAACTACTGCCAGGCATGAACTACATTAATGTGTAATGTGATGTCTGTTAGATACATCTGGCTAGTGCCTAGTCTAGACCGAAAGCAACGGTATAAAGCTGCTTAACAGCTTAAAAAATTGAAACATTAATTACACCAGATCATTAAACATGTATGACCTTACCTTCCATCCTTTACTTTCAAGGTCATGTGTTGTATCAAATATCTGTAATACTGCCCTTGGTATCATCCCTCTGTTTTCTATATCATTTACAGATGGTCCTTCCATGGTATGGGTTTTCCCTGATCCTGTCTGGCCATAGGCAAATATACATACATTGTATCCATCAAGGGCACTCTGCAAGTAATTAATGGGAAATTGTTAATTGTTAACTATAATGTTTGATTGTTAATTATCATGCCTACTGCAGAAGGCTTTATGTCTGTGGGACATTACAGATGGTCCTTCAAGGGTATTGGTTTTCCCTGATCCTGTCTGGACATAGGCAAATATACATACATTGTATCCATCAAGGGCACTCTGTAAAATAATCAGGGCTTTTCCAGGAAAAAATGTACAGGGGGGCAGGAACGCAAGTCAAAATTTAGGGTACCACCACCATACATGTTTGTTGCCATAATTTTAATTATTTTTTCATGTATAAGCAATAGGTATAATTAAGTCTAACACCCCCCACCAAGGTAAAAATAAATTATTTAAGTTCCTGCCCGCCTGTACATTTTTTTCTGGAAAAACCCTCAGTTGATAATGGATGTTCGTTAATTACAATGTTAGATTCTAATCATCAAGCCCCCTTCGGATACTAGTGTATATGGGATATTTTTTATGCTACATTGTCAGATGAACAGAAAAATTACAAATAACTTTCAATATGTATTGGATTTTGCCAACTACAAACATTATGTTCTCAACTGTTATTCCAGCTTTATTACGGATACAGGCTCAAATTCCTTGTTTCATATACTCAGAGATTTATCTCCACTTCTGTCAGGGTGGGTCCAATATAATTCTAATGGGTCCTGCTAAAAAATGTGGGTCCAAGGTGCCAGTGGTCACATAAATTGTAGTTAAGGCCAAAGATACATTGTATCATGTTGATATATGTGCAAGTTTAAAAAACAAGTTTGTGGTGTATTTTGTTCTATTATTACCTCAGCACTAGTAGTTTGAACAGTAAACATTTTCATATCCCTTTGAATAAAATATACTCTAATATAAATCTGTCACAATTACATTCATAATACTACAGTAACATGTACCTGTACCAACTGTGAAATTTCCTCAAATACTTCATGTTGTGTAGTCTGATCGCTAAATACTCTATCAAATCGAAATTCATACTTATTTTGGCTGTTACCACCTCTTCTTGTCAAGCTGCTCTGAAAATAAAGACTACAATAGTTAAATATCCAAAAAATGAATTTCAGGTCTCTCCACTGTATTTTCAATTGTTATATAAATATGGATGCAGCTAAGCATTCTACATGTACTAATGATGTACCCATTTTTTTTCATACAATATAGATATAGTGTTTTCCATGGAGCATTTTGAACATCTGTATGACACAAATGTATGACAAAAAGAATTTATAACAGACCAAATGTTAATTGTTTCAATATATTTTTAAATTCATTTTTTCTCTTTTTTTTTTCTTTCAAATGCTTGTACTCAAATAGAATATTTTTTAACAATTCAAAATATGTCTGGAAGAAACAACCTGAAAGGGTATATATTAATTTCATTTATCGGTAATTTATGCTTCTTGCCTTTGATGTGTACTGACTGATTAAATCATTATCAACGTATTGGACCATATCAAAAATTTATTGGGTCAGTACATCAGATGACATGCGCGAACCGAAGCGACGTGCATTAATCTGAATTTAAAGTCAACTCACGAATGAAAATTATTTGCGACAACAAACAGTAAACAATTTTAAAATTGTTCGTAATTCAAACAGAAATACACGTTTCCCAATAACTTTTGATTGTATTTGATGAAAAATTCATACCTTGACACTGCNATTTTTAATTTATTTTTTCTCTTTTTTTTTCTTTCAAATGCTTGTACTCAAATAGAATATTTTTTAACAATTCAAAATATGTCTGGAAGAAACAACCTGAAAGGGTATATATTAATTTCATTTATAAAATCTTAATACAAGTAAACCTTTAAATCTACACCCATATAACTTATAAGGGTTGCCACAATTTTGATGAGGGTGATACATCAGAGTAAAATACTTACTACACCTTACCTCATTTAAAGTAGTATCACTATTTTTGTCTAATTCTAATGTCTTCTGTTCCGGGTCTGGGAAATTCATGTGTGGTATAATACCGTCATTACCCAATGTTTCATCTCCTAATAAAGGCCTCACTCTGCAAAACACCCTGATGTTCCCCTGAAAACAAATAATTTACTAATAAAGGCCTCACTCTACAAAACACTCTGATGTTCCCTGAAAACAAATAATTTACTATTAAAGGCCTCACTCTACAAAACACTTGATGTTCCCCTTAAAACAAATAATTTACTAATAAAGGCCTCACTCTACAAAACACTCTGATGTTCCCCTGAAAACAAATAATTTATATAACTTATAACAAATTTTACTTGTATTACATATACATGTAAACATTAAATCTTATAGATGTGTACTTCTTTCAGTCATATTATACATATAGAATATAGGACATTTTTTTTTTGATACGGACTTTATCACAGCCAGTATCAAGTGAGCCTGTTTGGGCAAGAATGATGCATTACACTGTGATAAAGTCCGTGCCAAAAACAAAATATCCTATATTTCTTTTATCGGTAATTCATAAAATAATAAATAGAACTCTATAATGGATTGAAATAAGCTGAAATTTCTTTTTTAGCACAATTAATCTAGTGTTTGTTGTAATTATACTGTAACTAATCCGAGATTCTGATTATCGCAAAATATTCAACGAATGATCAAACAACGCATTTATTCACGAACGTGCGCAGCCCATGAGTGAATATGAGTGAATTACAGTGTTTTTTTTATCATGAGTTGAATATTTTGGATAATCAGAATCTAAGATTAGTTATTGTTTTTATCATTTTTTTGATGTCACTTCCTAGAGTGAAATTATGGAAAATAATTTCACAGTTACTTATCACTTTTATTTCACTGAGAAATTTCTTTCTCTCACCATCCTCTTTATAATAATTTATATGCATTCTTCATTCAACGTATTACATGTATGTGTATGAAAACGACCAGTAGTACCAAAACATACGTCAGCATAGCAACCGCACATGATGCCTTCACAGTGACCCGATAATTTCATGATAGTGTCCACTTAGGTGATACTGAGAATATCAGTCTCTTTAGATCAAAGGAAATTCATACAAATTAAAGATAAATGTAAATATACTGTAGGTAAATGTAAGTATTGCTCTTTTTTTCTAGATTATGTGATTGTTAGACATAGACTACACATATCAATTAAATTCATACACATTTGGATATTGTCCGTACTTTACTACAGCAGATATGAATCCCACTAAAGACCTTGTGGCCTTATGATTCAGATATTATGTTCTTTCCTTTTCACATCCCAGTATATTTTTTCATCAGAAATATAACAGACTGTCCATGTGTCAATACTAACTAATAACAACCTGTATACTAAATATCATTGACCTGGTAGAATCTATCACAGAAATTCTATCAACGCTCTTTGGTTGAAAAGTTGATTATACAATCATCCAACTGCTGAATACTGGAGAAATCCAATTATATTACAATAAACATAGATAGATATAGCACATCTATGTATATATCTTTTCTTACTTTTAACTCCTGAATTTGATTGTGTAGTTTTCTTCTCTCTGTTTCATGTCCCCGTATTTTTGTGTTCTGTTCCTCGATTTCTTCTTCCCTTTTCTGTAGTAAATCCTTCAACCTTGTTATCTCTGCATCCTTCTCTTTATTGGATGTTACTGCTTGTTCTAAGTTGATCTGTTTAAAGAAAGAAACAAAACATCTTGTAAAATATAAACAAGGTGATAACGGATTAGAACTGCCAGGAGTAAGGTCAAACATCCAAATTCTGAATACGTTTGTAGATCTATATACACTGCAAATTAAGATAATAAAATTTTGACATCATGTGTAAGAAATAAAATTCATTAAACTTATTATTTTAGCTTCTTTTAGCTTGCTTGCATCAAAACAAAAGACTTGTTTTTCTAGCCTATGGGATCGAGATATCTCGTGATTTTGGGGGTGTGAGATATTTCTATCTTACCCCTTTGCGGGAGGCTGTCTCACTTCAATCGTAAGCACGTGCGAAAATTCCAAGATGTCTGCCATCGCTTCAAATTTTCATGCGACTTATCCACTATTATTTGTTGTCTGATTTAATAAATCTAACTGTTTATATAAAGATTGAAAATGTACCTTTGGAATAGCAATTTATCATGAACAAAGAAATATGGGATTTATATTTAAACAGGGATTTAAAATTGCGTGCCAATTGTTGAAAACGAAGTTAGTATCCAGCTTCAGTAAACGTATACCAATTGTGACGTCATATTTTTCCCGGGAACGTTTTTTATATTTCTTTGTGAAAGTCAAACCTGGTCATGGTTTTGCTGGTAATTATAGAGCGTTAAGGCGATAAAAAGTATCAAACCCTCTTGAAAAGGCAAAATATGCTGATCTCAAACCCTCAGGCTAAGATATCTTTTGTCCATCCCTCGGCAAGCCTCGGGTTGGACATGATCTCTTAGCCTTCGGGTTTGAGATCAGCCTATCTCGCCTTTTCCCTTGGGATAGATACTATATGTCTTAAATCATGTCTGCCTGATATCAAAGCACAACCCATGATCTACATTTAATTGTATAACCTTTGTCTCTATGGACAATGATAACCTCTTTCTAATTAACCCTTTATCCACTAGTGACGCCTATATGCGTCGGTGAAAAATGGCCATTAAATCCCAGTGACACATCTGTGCGTCCACGATATTTACTATCAAAATCCTACTGCCGCATATAAGCAAGTAGTTCGCCATGATGTATTTACCTGGTGACGCATATATGCGGCCGAAAGGGTGATGTTAAATAAACGCTGATTGGTCGAAAACGGGATTTCCTTTTAATTTCTAACCAGAGGCTCCCAGGAGCCTGTATCGCTCACCTGGTTTTCAGTTGCCACAATCAAGGTAACAATGTAAGTTATACAGTTGATCTTCAGTTTCTCAAACTTTCGTACGTCCAACACCTCCAATATCTTGAACTGTTTTTAAAGTCTGATCATGTTTTATTATATTTCTTTGTTGGGATTTTTCGATAAAAAACGTTCTTGCTAATGACCACTTTCGACACGATTTGAAGTCGAAATGTCATTTTGAAAATGGCAGTCAACAAACAATTGTCAACATCCGTTTTGAAGTCGCAACATCAATATCTATTTGGAAATCAAATTTCTTTGAAATCGGACAATGTTGAACTTTCCCGTCTTTTTGGTAGCCATTGAAAATATGGCAGTCAGCGAACAATTTTTAACATCAGTTTTGAAGGAAACCAAATGTCAT
>MJUU01029948.1:1667-17483 GCA_002080025.1 Modiolus philippinarum
CCATGGTAAAAGCAGTTGCTGTGGTCTAAAATCTCTACCATAGACTAGAGATGTTGCTAAGATACTACAGCTCGTAAAGGAATAGTATTTTGTATGTAGATGCAGCTTGTAAAGTTACAAAACTCCAGATAAAAATAAGGTCACTTTGACCTATATTTCATGCATAAATGACTAAGGTGAAAGTTTTTTGTAAGAGTACTTCATTTTGTAGAGGAATACGGTAATAATATGTATAAAGATGCTTTGTAAATTTAAGAAGCTCCAGATAAAATTTAGGTCACTTTGACCTACATTCCATGCATGAGTGACTTAGGTTTAAGTTTTTGTAATAGTTTAGATCTTGGATACCACAACTTATAGAGGCAATAATATTTTGTCTGTAGATGATTCTTGTAAAGTTACAAAGCTCCAGAGAAAAAATAGGTCACTTTGACCTACATTACATGCATCGGTGACTTAGTGAAGTTTTTGTAAGAATTCAAATCTGGGATTCCACAACTCCTAGAGAAATAATATTTAGTATTTAGATGTGTTTTGTGAAGTTTTGAAGCTCCAGATAAAAATAAGGTCACTTTACCATGTGGTGAGCCCTTGAATCATTTCTATTGGTGGTAGGCAACTTTCTAAAAAGTTTCATGTAAAATTGGGCATTTTCAATTTTCAACCTTTTTCAGTTTCCATGGCAACGGTGGACATTTTGAAAATTCTGAGCCATAAAATTATTTCTATTGGTGCTTAGCAACTTTCCAGTAAAGTTTCATCCTATTTGAGACATTTTGAATTTTCCCGCCTTTTTCTCAGTTTCCATGGCAAGGCAGCCATTTTAGAGATTCCAGATGATGAGTGTTCGTACATCTTCTCATTTTAAGATAGATTCCTTTGAAGTTGTTAAAATTTTCATGCAAAGTTTCTGAAAAACATCAAGAGTTGTGTAACGGACGGACAGACAAGGGTAAAACAATATGCCCCCTGACTTTTAGTCCCGGGGCATATAAACATTTTTTTACGGTGGCTGCACAAAGACTACTGGTATTTTGACCAGTTTGGTTCCAATTGGCTCAGTAAATTAAAAAAAGATGATCTTTAAACGTGTTATCTAATAGGGTCCAATGTTAAAAGTAAAAACTATGATTCCCGCTGTCAGCCATCTTGCATATAATATGGACCTGAAAAACACCTTTTATGCAAAGGAACACCCACGGACTATTATGGCCAAGTTTGGTTCCAATCAGCCAAGTAGTTTCAGACAAGTAGGTATTTGAATGTGTTTTCCCGAAGGGTCCATTGTTAAAACAGTGTTACCCTCTGGCGGCAATGTTGGATATAGCACAAACCTGAAAAACACTTCTTTGCAGGGGACCACCCAAGGATTATTGTTTGGTTCCAATTGGCAGAGGAGATGATCTTTGAAAGTGTTATCCAATAGGATCCAAATGTTAAACTAAGTTTCCCACTGGCAGCCATCTTGAATATAATAACGCGGACCTGAAAAACACCTTTTTTTGCAAGGGACCACCCAAGGACTGTTGTGGCCGAGTTTGGTTGTAATTAGCCCAGTAGTCTCAGAGGAGAAGATCTTTGAATGGTTTTCCAATAGGGTTCAATGTTAAATTATGTTCCCCACTGGTGGTCATGTGGTCATGTTGGATATAGCGCAGGCCTGAAAAACACCTATTTTGCAGGGGACCATCTAAGGACTACTTACCAAGTTTGCTTCAAATTGGCTCAGTAGGTTCAGAGAGGATGATCTTTGAACGTGTTTCCCCATAGGATCCAATGTTAAAACTATGTTTCCTGTTGGCAGCCATCTTGGATACAGCACGAACCTACAAAACACCTTTTTTGTAGGGGACCACCCAAGGACTGGCAAGTTTGGTTCCAATTGGCTCAGTAGTTTCAGAGAATAAGATCTTTGAACATTCCTCCCATAGGGTCCATTGTTAAAACTACGTCCATTTTGGACCTGAAAAATACTGTTTTTGCAAGGGACCACCCAAGGACTATTGTGGCCAAGTTTGGTTCAAGGTTTGGTTCAAGGTTTAACATTGGACCCTATGGGGAAATCACATTTTCATGTTCTCCTCTGAAATCACTGAAGCAAATTTAACCAAGCTTTACAGAAATTATGTACTAAAGGTCCTTAACAAAGATTGCTCATTTTGTTACAATATGATAAAAAACATAGGTGCCAGTGCGGAACTTAGGTTTAACATTGGACCCTATGGGAAAATCACATTTTCATCTTCTCTGAAATCACTGAAGCAAATTCAACCAAACTTTACAGGAATTATGTACTAAAGGGCCTTTATGAAGATTGTTCATTTCATTCAGATCTGATAATAAACATGGCAGCCTGATCAGCACGGAATTTATAGGTTTAACATTGGACCATATTGGAAAATCACATTTTCATGTTCTCCTATGAAAGGACTGAAGCAAATTCAACCAAACTTTGCAGGAATGATGTACCAGAGGTCCTTTACAAAGAATGCAAATTTTATTTCAATCTGACAAAAAATAGTGCTGCCAGTGCGGAACTTAGGTTTAACATTGGACCCTATGGGAAAAGTCACATTTTAATCTTCTCCTCTGAAACTGCTGAAGCAAATTCAACCAAACTTAAAGGAATGATGTATGGAAGGTACTTTACAAAATTTGCTCATTTCATTTTGATCCGACAAAAAACATGGCCTTCAGTGCAGAACATAGTTTAACATTTAAGTCTGGTATGTGAAACCATACTTTTCATTATCTTCTCTGAAACTATTCAAGCAAATTAAGCTAAACTGTGTTGGAATGGTGTATTGAAGGTCCTTTGCAAGATTACTCATTTCAATAGGATCAGACAAAAAACACTTGTGCCTATGGAGAACATAGCTTAACATTAGACCTCATTGGTAAAATACATCTTTTTTGGTCATGCATGGCATAGAGGCATTTTGTTAGGTGAGCAATACAGGCTCAGTCTCTGAGCCTCTAGTTTATTTGTTAACATTGTCGTTGGTTGTATTTATGGGAATGACTTGATGTTATCTTCAAGGCCTAGAAACATAAAAAAATAAATTATGNTTTTTTTACTGAATTTGATGTTCAACAATATTTAAGATTTTCAGGTTTAAATGTAAGGTAGGCCAAGTTATTGTTAACAATTTCTTGGCTTGTGTCAGTGAGAATTTTTCTATATTTAGCATTAGGTTTGAAAAGGATGAGCTGTATTGTGTATGCAATTTATACATGGTATTTGTAGGATTTTAATGAAATGTTATGCAAAAATAACCATTGCTAATGTGCAGATATATTTATCAACATTTGGTGAAATTCTGATAAGTATGTTTCTTAAAATTTTATTTTGCTCAGTCTTTCCTTTTTTTCAGTTTTGTAGTTTTCGTTGCATTTTGATATATTTTGTATGTACTTCGTTTTTCATAAACACTGTTTTGTTCAACTACATTTATGGGAAACAATACATGTGTCAAAAGGGATAATTTGTGTTGATGGCATGTCAAATCAAAACCATGGTAAAAGCAGTTGCTGTGGTCTAAAATCTCTACCATAGACTAGAGATGTTGCTCAGATACTACAGCTCGTAAAGGAATAGTATTTTGTATGTAGATGCAGCTTGTAAAGTTACAAAACTCCAGATAAAAATAAGGTCACTTTGACCTATATTTCATGCATAAATGACTAAGGTGAAAGTTTTTTGTAAGAGTACTTCATTTTGTAGAGGAATACGGTAATAATATGTATAAAGATGCTTTGTAAATTTAAGAAGCTCCAGATAAAATTTAGGTCACTTTGACCTACATTCCATGCATGAGTGACTTAGGTTTAAGTTTTTGTAATAGTTTAGATCTTGGATACCACAACTTATAGAGGCAATAATATTTTGTCTGTAGATGATTCTTGTAAAGTTACAAAGCTCCAGAGAAAAAATAGGTCACTTTGACCTACATTACATGCATCGGTGACTTAGTGAAGTTTTTGTAAGAATTCAAATCTGGGATTCCACAACTCCTAGAGAAATAATATTTAGTATTTAGATGTGTTTTGTGAAGTTTTGAAGCTCCAGATAAAAATAAGGTCACTTTAACCTACAATTTATGCATGAGAGACTTCGGTTAAAGTTTTTGTTAGAGTCCAGATTATCTCTGATACAACAACTCTTTGAGGTTTGTTATTTTGTTTGTAGATGTGACTTGTATAGTCACAAAGCTCAAGCCAAAATTAGGTCACTTTGTCCTTCATTTTAAGCATGAGTAACTTGTGTTGAAATTTGTGTTACAAACTGGATCTTAGATACAACAACTTGTAGAGGATTATTCTTTAATCTGAAGATGCATCTGCAAAAGTTACCTTGTCAGATATCATACCAGTAGAATATAATGAATATAGAAATGCATGTGGTTATGACTGTTATTTGAAAAGACCATCGTTCGATTTGACTTGAGCCTTTCCACTAAACATCACATCATATATTTATATGAAGGAAGCACTGTTGCCGAATGGCTACCAATTAAACCTCCACTCATTGAACCCTAGCTGAATCAAAATGATAAGCACAAATGAAAGTGTGTATGGACACAGTACAGGTGCAGACACAATTCTAGTATGGACACTCTGCAGCTTTCATATATGTAAAGTTTCATTCAAATCCTATATAGGCATTATGAACTTATGAATTTTCTATTTCTGTAAAGAGATGTGACCTGGACCATTGACCTATTGAACCTAAAAAAAATCTCTTCTTTGCCTCTAAAGCTTTAAGGTCTTTCAAAATAAATTGTTTGTTTCTCAAGCATTTTTATTAGCTCACCTGGCTAATGCCAGTGTGATCTTTAGCCATCATTTTGCATCCGTCATCCGTCTGTCTGTCTAGCATAAACTATTCATTCAAAGATTTTCTCCTCCGAAACTGCTGGGCCAATTGGAACTTAACTTGGCCACAAAAGTCCTTGGGTGGTCCCTTACAAAAAAGGTGTTTTTCAGGTCTGCCTGATATCCAAGACGGCCGCCAGCAGGCATCATAGTTTTAACATTGGATCCCATGGGAAAATACTTTCAAAGATCCTCTTCTCTGCCACTATTGTGCCAATTGGCACCAAACGTGGCCACAATATTCCTAAGGTGGTCCCTTACAAAAAAGGTGTTTTTCAGGTCTACGCGATATCCAAGATGGCCACCAGCGGGAAACATAGTTTTAACATTGGACTCTATTACTTCTCTGGAACTACTGAGCCAATTGGCATCAAACTTGGTCACAATAGTCCTTGGGTGGTCCCTTACTAAAAAGGTGTTCTTCAGGTTTGCACTATATCTAACATGGCCGCCATTTGGGAACATATTTTTAACATTGGACCATATGAAAAAGGATATTCAAAGATCTTCTCCTCTGAAACTACTGAGCCAATTGGAACTTGGTCCTTGGGTGGTGCCTTGCGAAAAACATGTTTTTCAGGTCAACGCAATATCCAACATGGCCGCCAGCGGGGAACAGTTTTGTCATTGGACTCTATGGGAAACATGTTCAAAGATCTTCTTCTCCGAAACTGCTGAGCAAATTGGTACAAAACTTGGGCACAATAGTCCTTGGGTAGTCCCTTACAAAAAGGGTGTTTTGCAGGTTCATGCTATATCCAAGATGGCCACCAGCGGGGAACATAGTTTTAACATTGGACCCTATGTGAAATCACATTCAAAGATCTTCTTGTCTAAAACTACTGGGCCAATTGGAGCCAGATCTGGTCAGAACAATTCATGGGTGGTCCCTTGCAAAAAAGGTGTTTTTCAGGTCAGAGTGATATCCAAGATGGCCCCCCATCGGGAAACATAGTTTTAACTTTGAATTCTATGGGAAAACATGTTCAAAGATCTTCTTTCTGAAACTGCTCAGCCAATTAGTACCAAACTTGGCCACAATAGTCCTTAGGTGGTCCCTTACAAAAAAGGAGTTTCAGGTTCATGCCATATCCAACGTCGCTGCCAGCAGGGAAAAAGTTTAACATTGGACCTTAAGGCAAATCACATTCATAGATCTTCTCCTCTGAAACTACAGGGCCAATTGGAACCAAACTTGATCACAATAGCCCTTCGGAGGTCCCTTACAAAAAAGGTGTTTTTCAGGTCCATGCGATATCCAAGCTGGCCGCCAGCAGGAAACATAGTTTTAACATTGGACGCTAAGGGAAAACACATTCAAAGATCTTCTACTCTGAAACTACTTAACCAATCGGAACAAAACCTGGTCACAATAGTCTTGGATGGTCCCTTGAAAAAAGGGTGTTTTTCAAGTCGGAGCTATATATCCAAGATGGCTACCAGCGGGAAACATAGTTTTAAAATTACCCTATAGGATAACATGTTCAAAGATCTTCTTCTCTGAAACTACTGAGCCAATTACAACCAAATTTTGCCACAATAGATCTTTGGTGATCCCCTGCAAAAAGGTTGTTTTTTTTTTCATTTTCCTGCTATATTCAACGTGGATGTCAGCAGGGAACTTAGTGTTAACATTGGACCATATGGGAAAACACATTTAAAGATCTTCTCCTTTGAAACTGCTGAACCAGTTGGAAGCAAACTTGGCCACAATAGTCCTTGTGTGGTCCCTTGCAAAATGGTATTTTTTAGGTCTGTACTATATCCAACATGGCGGCCAGCAGGGAACTTAGTTTTTACATCGGACTCTATGGGCAAACACATTCAAATATCTTCCTCTCTGAAACTACTGAGCCAATGGAACCAAACTTGGTCAAAATAGTCTTTATGTGGACCCCTGAAAAGAAAAGAAAAATTTCAGGTTCACACTTTATCCAAGATGGCTGCCAGCAGGGAACATAGTTTAACATTGGACTCCATAGGAAACACTAACAGAAGTCTCCCCTCAAACCGATTGGGCATATTGGAACTTTAGCCATATATATGGGCTCTTCAACATGATAAAATGTCTATGTTAATCATGGACAAGGTGAGCGATACAGGCTCTTGAGATCATCTTGTTTTTAATTTGAAAAGTTTTTTTTCATGATATTTTGGATGTCACTTAATTTTAATTTTTATTATATAATGTAATATTTTTTTATACATCTAAGCTTAATTCCAATGATATCTAAAGATACACTTAAGTCTTTTTGTAAGATTTGGAACTTTTCGTTTCTTGGATAAAATAAAATAAAAAAAGAGGCTCTCAAGAGCCTGTATCGCTCACCTGGTCTTTTGTTAACATACACATTTATGTTAGAGATCTCATCGTTAAACTATAATGCCCAAGTAGTTTAAGGGGAGAAGACCTCTGTGTTTCCTTTAGGGTCCAATATTAAACTATGTTCCCTATTGGAAGCCATCTTGGATAAAGCATGATCCTCAAACTAGAGTTGTTGCTGAATGGCAACCAGTTATGCCCCCGCTTACGAAACCCTGAATCAATAGAGTAACTGCAACTTCAAGCGTGTAAGGATACAATACAGGTGTGGAAATAGTACAAGTGTGGTCACAGTACAAGTATGGACATGATGAACTACCTCCCATTTTTTCCAAAAAATATACAGTTGAATTTTGTCACTTTCAAAACTTTCATCAACCATGTGGTGAGCCCTTGAATCATTTCTATTGGTGGTAGGCAACTTTCTAAAAAGTTTCATGTAAAATTGGGCATTTTCAATTTTCAACCTTTTTCAGTTTCCATGGCAACGGTGGACATTTTGAAAATTCTGAGCCATAAAATTATTTCTATTGGTGCTAAGCAACTTTCCAGTAAAGTTTCATCCTATTTGAGACATTTTGAATTTTCCCACCTTTTTCTCAGTTTCCATGGCAAGGCAGCCATTTTAGAGATTCCAGATGATGAGTGTTTGTACATCTTCTCATTTTAAGATAGATTCCTTTGAAGTTGTTAAAATTTTCATGCAAAGTTTCTGAAAAACATCAAGAGTTGTGTTACGGACGGACAGACAAGGGTAAAACAATATGCCCCCTGACTTTTAGTCGCGGGGCATATAAACATTTTTTTACGGTGGCTGCACAAAGACTACTGGTATTTTGACCAGTTTGGTTCCAATTGGCTCAGTAAATTAAAAAAAGATGATCTTTAAACGTGTTATCTAATAGGGTCCAATGTTAAAAGTAAAAACTATGATTCCCGCTGTCAGCCATCTTGCATATAATATGGACCTGAAAAACACCTTTTATGCAAAGGAACACCCAAGGACTATTATGGCCAAGTTTGGTTCCAATCAGCCAAGTAGTTTCAGACAAGTAGGTATTTGAATGTGTTTTCACGAAGGGTCCATTGTTAAAACAGTGTTACCCTCTGGCGGCAATGTTGGATATAGCACGAACCTACAAAACACCTTTTTTGTAGGGGACCACCCAAGGACTGGCAAGTTTGGTTCCAATTGGCTCAGTAGTTTCAGAGAATAAGATCTTTGAACATTCCTCCCATAGGGTCCATTGTTAAAACTACGTCCATCTTGGACCTGAAAAATACTGTTTTTGCAAGGGACCACCCAAGGACTATTGTGTTTTGGTTCCAATTGACCCAGTAGTTTCAGAGAAGATCTTTGAATGAAAAGTTTACGCCAGACAGACGAAGGACACAAAGTGATTGCAAAAGCTCAAGGTGCATTAGCCAGGTGAACTAACAAGAGGCTCTCAAGAACCTGTATCGCTCACCTGGACCATGGCTGGACCTGGACATAAATTCAAATAAACTTCTATGTTAAAGGGTTTCATTTTCAAATTATGAAAACAAAGATTTATGTTATATGATCCAACTTTAATGAACTATTTTCCCTATTGCCTGCCATCTTGGATTGATCTGCAGGACAAAATTTTAAAGAAAATTAAGTTTTGTGCCAAAGTTTATTTCCAACTGGCCAAATGGTTTCAAAGAAGAAGATCTTTGAATGTACTCCAATATTAAACTGTGTTTCCCATTGGAAGCCAATTTGCATAAGGTGCAGACTTGAAGGACATCTGTTTTGAAGGGGACAATCTAAGATACATTGTGATTAAGTTTTATTCTAACTAGCCAAGTTGTTTCAGATAATAAAATTCTTTGTATGCTCTTTCCATACAGTCAAGTAATAAATTAAGTTCCCTGCAGATGGTCATGTTGGATGACATATAGGCACCAAAGTCACATTACTTAGTTAGCACCTCACAAGCATCATTCATGCCAAGATCTGTTCAAATCCATTCAGTGGTTCTCAATGTTAATTTCATCAACTGCTCACTATAAAGGCTTTAATATTAAGAAGTATTAAGCAAGCTGTGACACCGAGAACCTGCTTCTAAATTAATTTCAACTAGGCATATAGTGACCACGCAATTACATCTCAGAAAGGCACAATGCATTCATATAGAAAAATTATTATGACATGAAATAAAGTGAACATTAAGAAAGTATTTTTGCAAAAAATTGTAGAACTTTGCACAAAAACACTGTTTTTGCTGTTAATTATGGAACAAATAATTGTCTCTAATAAAGTGATAGCAGGGTATGTATTTCTCTAAATCCTAAGAGAGAAAAGTTAACCAAAGAAGATTTGAACACAGAATTTAAAGGGAAATAACCAATAAACCATATGACATTGAAAAAAAATGAAAAAATGGTGAAAAACGGTCAATAAATCCTATAGGCCTTTGCATTTTCTTCAAAATTTCAGAGTATGTAGATGTTGGTATGCTGAACATTTTTCCAGTTTACACTTCACCTCTATCTGTTACAGTTTTTGAAATAAAAAATAAAAAGTGCATAATTTTTTAAAACTTTTCAGAAAAGGGGCTATAACTCTAAGACGGGTTTTCCGATTTTCTTCAAAATTGCAGAGCAGATAGATCTGTGCATTCTGACAGTTTTTACTCCTATGTCAGATTTTTTATTTCTGCAACGGTTTTGGAGTTATTTGCCAAAAAACAACAATTTATACCCTATGTTCTATTTTTAGTAACAGCAGCCATGTTGTTTGGTCCTCGGACTAACCGACTACATACCCTGGTGATGATCTACGGACGGACGACGGATGCAAAATAATAAGCTCAACCTGGCATAGCCAGGTGAGCTAAAAACTAAGTTGCCAGCAGGCCGCCATGTTGGATATAGTGCATACCTGAAAAACATCTTTTTGGCAGGGGACCACCCAAGGATTATTGTGGCCAAGTTTGGATCCAATTGGCTCAGCAGTTTCAGAGAGATCTTTGCATGTGTTTTCCTATAGGGTCCAATATTAAAACTAAGTTCCAAGCTGGCAGCCGTGTTGAATATAATGGCAACATTAAAAAAAACACTTTTTGCAGAAGGTCACCCTAGAACTTTTGGGGCCAAGTTTGGTTCTAATTGGCTCAGTAGATCCAGAGATCTTTAAATGTATTTCCCAATAGGTCCAATGTTAGAACTATGTTCAACGCTTGCAGCCATCTTGGATATAGCTCAAACCTGAAAAACACCTTTTTTGCAAGGGACCATTCAAGGACTATTTAGGCCAAGTTTGGTTCCAATTGGCTCATTAGTTTCAGAAGAGAAGATCTCTGAACATGTTATCCCATAGGGTCCAATGTTAAAACTATATTTCCTGCTGGCGGGCATGTTGGATATAGCCCAAACCTGAAAAACACTTTTTTGCAAGGGACCATCCCAGGACTATTGTGGCCAATTTTGGTTCAAATTTGCCCATCTAGTTTCAGAGGAGAAGATATTTGAATGTGTTTTCCCATAGGGTCCAATGTTAAAACTATATTCCCAGCTGGGGCTATATTGGATATAGCCTGAACCTGCAAGGGACCACCAAGGACTATTGTGGCCAAGTTTGGATCCAGTTGGCTCAGCAGTTTCATAGAGATGTTTGAACGTGTTTTCCTATAGGGTCCAATATTAAAAAATTGCATGGGTGTTCCGCGGAACACATGTGTCGCCTGCACTATATATTTTAAAAATTCCTGTTTTGTTATATACATGTAATGACAAAGTCCAATGATAATCAGAAAAAAATCAAAATTAAAATTAAGTTCAAAAATAGCTAGAAAATCTGAAAAAATCAAGATTAATCAAACACTAAATACGTGGTGCACATCTGCAATATATATTGAGACATTCCTGCATGTTTGGTTGGAAAGGACCAAACAGTCTAGGAGGAGTTGCGGATAATGGAGGTATACCCTACGACTCCAATTAGATAAAATGACAAAGTCCAACGATAGCTAAAAAATCTGAAAAAAAAATATATAAATGAAAAACAAAATCCTTACCACATGCACATCTTCAATATAAGTACGAAAGATCTGCAATATGAAAACTTCCTAGCATCAAAACTGTAGGAGGAGTTGCGCGGACAAACTATGTACCCTCTTTTACAAAATCACTAAAAAATGACTAAGTTCAACAATGTATATTTTTGACAAAAATTAACCAAAATGAAAATCCATACCACATGCACATCTTCAATATAGGTACAAATAATCTACAAAATAAAACCTTCCTAGCATTAAAACTGTAGGAGGAGTTGCGCGGACAAACTATGTACCATCTATGAAAAATCACCAAAAATGACTCAGTTTAACATTGTATATTTTTGACAAAATAGCACCAAAATCAAAATCCTTATCACATGCACATCTTCAATATATGTACAAATGTTCTGCAAAATAAAAACTTTCTAGCATAAAAACTGTAGGAGGAGTTGTGCGGACAAACAATGTACCCCCTCCCCCTCGAACGGACGGACGGACGGAAAACGGACGGACGAGGGTAAAACAATATGCCCCCCGACTTATCGTCGCGGGGGCATAAATACAAATTTCAAGCGGCTACATTTTGACAAACGCTGGCGGGGCTTGAGAAATATTTCAGGGTCAGTGTGAGCTAATGCCATCACTATTGGCGTCTGTCGTCCTTCATTCGTCCGTTATCTTCATGGTGGCCAGCGCAGATCTTAGGTTTAACATTGGACCTTATGGGAAAAAACTGCTGAAGCAAATTCAACCTAACTTTACAGGAATGCTGTGCTTAAAGTCCTTAACAAAGATTGCCCATTTCATTCCGATCCTATAAAAAACATGGCCACCAGAACAGTTTTAACACTGGACCCTATGGGAAAATCACATTTTCATCTTCTCCTCTGAAACCACTGAAGCAAATTTAACCAAACTTTACAGGAATGATGAACTAAAGGTCCTTAACAAAGATTGCTCATTTTGTTCCGATCCGATGCCGCCAGCACAGAACATATTTTAACATTGGACCCTACAGGAAAATCACAATTTCATCTTCTCCTCTGACACCACTGAAGCATACTCAACCAAAATTTACAGGAATGATGTATTAAAGGTCCTTGACAAAGATTGCTCATTTTATTCCGATCTGATAAAAAACATGGCCGCCAGCATGGACATAATTCAACATTGGACCCTTTGGGAAAATCACATTTTCATCTTCTGCTCTGAAACCACAGAAGCAAATTCAACAAAATCATTTAGGAATGATGTACTAAAGGTCATTAAAAAAAATTGCTCATTTCCTATCCATCTGACAAAAAACATGGCCACCAGCGCAGAACTTAGGTTTAACATTCAACATTATGGGAAAAATCACATTTTCATCTAGCTGAAGTTAATTCAACCAAACTTTACAGGAATGATGTACTTAAGATCCTTTACCAGCTTGTTTACTGGAAATTGCTAATTTTGTTCCGATCCGACAAAAAACATGGTTGCAATGGCTGAACCTAAGTTTAACATTGGACCCTATGGGTAAAATCACATTTTCATCTTCTCCTCTGAAACTGCTGAAGCAAATTCAACCAAACTTTATAGGAATGATGAATGGAAGGTCCTTTACAAAGATTGCTCATTTCCTTACAATCCGATAGAAAAAATGCTGGCAAGCATGGAACATAGTTTAACATTGGACCCCATGGGGAATATCACAATTTCATCTTCTCCTCTGAAACCACTGAAACAAATTCAACCAAACTTTACAGGAAGGATGTACTAAAGGTACTTTACAACAAGAGGCTCTCAAGAGCCTGTATCCCTCACCTGGACCATGGCCAATACATAACTTCAAATAAACTTATATGTTAAAGGGTCCAATTTTCAAACTATGTAAATAAACATTTATGTTATATGATCTTTAATTAAATATTTTCTTTAATATTAACTTTAATTAAATATTTTCCCTATTGCATGCCATCTTGGATAAGGGATGGATCTGCAGGACACAATTTTAAAGAAAATTAAGTGTTGTGCCAAAGTTTATTTCCAACTGGCCAAATGGTTTTAAAGAAGAAGATCTTTATATGTACTCCTATATTAAACTATGTTTACCATTGGTAGCCAATTTTCATAAGGTGCAGACTTGAAGGACATCTGTTTTGAAGAGGACCATCTAAGATACATTGTAATTAAGTTTTATTCTAACTAGCCAAATTGTTTCAGATAAAAAATTCTTTGTATACTCTTTCCATACAGTCGAGTAATAAATTAAGTTCCCGCAGATAGCCATGTTGGATGACATATAGGCACCAAAGTCACAATACTGAGTCAACACCTCACAAGCATCATTAATGCCAAGTTCTGTTCAAATCCATTCAGTGGTTCTCAAGGTTAATTTCATCAACTGCTCACTAAAGGCTTTATTTAATAAAAACATTATGCAGTCTATGAAGCTGAGAAACTGCTTCTACATTCATGTCAGCAAAGTTTACAGTGATTAAACACTAACATCCCTGTATGACACAATACATTTTAGAAAAATCATTATGACATGAAATAAGATAAAGATTAAGAAAGTATTTTTGCAAAAATATTGCACAAAAAATGTTTTTGCTCTTAATTATGGAAGTAATAATTTTTTTAATGAAGTAATAGCAGGGCATTTCTCTACAGCTTAAGAGAGAAAAGTTAACCAAAGAAAAAGATTTGAATACAGAATTTAAAGGGAATTAACCAATAAACCATATGGCATTGGGAAAAAAAAATGGTGAAAAACGGTCAAAAGATCATACACAGGCCTTTGGATTTTCTTCATAATTTCAGAGTATGTAGATCTTGATATAACATTTTTCCAATTTACACTTCACCTCTATATGTTAAAGTTTTTGAAATAAAAAATAAAAAAAATGCACAAATCTTGAAAAATTTACGGAAAAAGGGCTATAACTCTCAGATGGGTTTTCTGATTTTCTTCAAAATTGCAGAGCAGATAGATCTCGGCATTCTGAACAATTTTACCCCCGTGTCAGATTTTTGATATCTGCAAAGGTTTTGGAGTTTATTTGCCAAAAGCAGCAATTTACCCCAATGTTCTATTTTAGTAACAGTCGCCATGTTGTTTGTTTCTCGGACTAACCGAACATATTTTTTAAACTACATACCCTGGTGATGACCCGTGTCAAGTTTGGATTAAACTGGCCCAGTGGTTTCAGAGGTGAAGATTTTTAAAGAAAAGTTTAGGACGGACGGACAACGATTCCAAATGATGGCAAAAGCTCACCCTGGCATAGCCAGGTGAGCTAAAAATTGCTCGTTTCATTTAGATCCGATAAAAATAAGAGCTGTCGCCGAATGGCAGCCAGTTATACCCCCGCTCATTGAACCCTGAATCAAAATGGTAAGTGCCAATTAAGTGTGTGTGGATACAATACAGGTGTGGACACAGTACAAGTGTGGGCACAATACAAGCAATTACAAGATTGCTTTAAAATTAGATGCAAAATGAAAGTAAAGGGGCACAAAGTAGGTAAACAGGAAGTGGTCAACCGATATGGCCAAAAAGGAGAGGCATAGTATAGGACGCAATACTGATGCACCATACCAAATATCAAGTGGCTGTCATGTGTAGTTGCTGAGGAAAAAGCGACGAAAATGTCAGTATAGGACCCAATGCAGTATAGGACCCAATACTGATACACTATAACAAATATCAAGTGGCTGTCATGTGTAGTTGCTGACGCAACGAAAAAGTCATAATTTTGAATATGAAAGTAAAAAGGTACAAAGTCGGTAAACAGAAAGTGGTGATTAGATATGTCCAAAAAGGGGAGGCACAGTATAGGGCCCAATACTGATGCACCATACCAAATATCAAGTGGCTGTCATGTGCAGTTGCTGAGGAAAATGCGACGAAAAAGTCACAATTTTGAAAATGAAATTAATCAAAGTCCCAAAGGGACTGGTGGATTAGTGTCTATGATGGCAATGATCAGTATCTGATCTATTGAAATTTTATGTACACTGTCCAATAGTGTCCATGTATGATATGAATAATTGCCTGTCTATGTCATGCATAATTACTCATTTTTTACAATGGGTCTAATTATAATGATGATATCAAAACCAAGAAAGGTACAAAAACCATGTTTTGCTCATCAAGAAAATTAACATGCCTGACAGTCAGCAAGTATTTACTGGTGGCCATCTTCATTTGATCACACCAGCCAATCACATTAGAGACAAATATTCAAAGAATTTTGATTTTATACCAGAAACCTATTACATATAATCAGAAGTCCATTACTAATAATGGACTTCTGATATTATGGGTTCCCTGCTGTACACTCAACATAGACTAAACAATGACAGCACCATCTTGATCAAGTACAGTTTGAAATTTAATTCTAAAGAAGAGACCTGAATGAAAGGTTTGTGAATGCTGACAAGACGCAAAAGCTGACAAGGCATGAGCAGCAATACCCTGCTCTTTATGGAGATAATAATTCGTCCAAGAAACACACGAAGACATGAAAACGATGATCTGTGCCAAGTTCTTTGTGCAACAATGCATCTCAATTCGCGCTATGATATACATTCTCATGCAATTGAAAA
>MJUU01029954.1:5573-19014 GCA_002080025.1 Modiolus philippinarum
TCGGAAATTACTGTTTTAAGTTTATTATGGGGAAGAGTTGTATAAAGGGTAGAAAAATCAAAAGTTTGAATGCTATTGCAGTATGCGAGACTGTTTGAGGAGAGCTGTTCAAGGAGATCTTTGGAATTTTTAAGAATCCACATCTGATTCAAACCGCTCGTGGAATAGGCTTTTTCGCAGTAGCTTTTTAGGCCATCTCTAACTGCAGTCAGTAAAGTGGTAAGGAGTTTGGATTGGGGCTTAGTAGTGCATCTGGCAGATCCTGCAATGAATCTCTGTTTGTAGGGATTCTTGTGAAGCTTAGGCACCCAGTTAATATAAGGGAGATAACTGTTATTCTCATCAACTTTGATACCGAATGATGTAACACAGAAGTGTGATTTGTGATTATCTCGTTCCTTGATAATGTAGTTGGGGAATAAGTAGAATTGCCAGATGAAGTGTCAATACCCATCTCCTTAACAAGACAGTCTAAATAGTGTTTCTTGCATACAAACACAATATTGTTAGAAGCTTTGTCTGCAAGTACTATGACGTATTTTTTCTGGAGGTTTATCAATGTTTTAGCAACAAGAGGGTCATCAAATATGCTGGGCGTTCTAGTTTTCAAAGATGTTTTCAAGCGCCGGATACGATTCATGATTAATGACTTAATCGACCTGATCCAGTCTGACAATGTCTCCACATCTTCTTTATCTTTCTTCGCCCACATTCTGGCATAGTCTTCAACTGCATCCATCATAATTTTCAAGTTATACTTCCAGTTGATGTGCTTGGGTTCACGGAATTTTGGACCTTTTGAAAAAATATCTCGTAATTTGTGGTTTCCAATGATATCTAGGTCACCTGTTATCACGTGTCCAGCAGGACTATAGCTGCATGGGGAAGAGGAGCAGGTGCAATCAGGCGGTTTGGCTTTAAAGTCATCAATCTGGAAATCACGCAATACCCGTTTTTGATTGAAAATAGTGGTTGCAATAGATTAAGTGTAGGAATAAGAGATAAGTGGAACAGATTGGTCTTTGAAGTAAGGAGGAATGTTAAATTTCACTGTTTTGTTGTGTAGAATGTTGGAGAGATTAATGGCATCTAGGCCTTTGTTAGCAAGTTGAATTTTAAGAAATGATCGGTTTTCAGGTTTATTAGCAGAAGTTGTAAGATCATCATCTTAAGTGATGAATAATTGATAAGAAAATAGAGGAGAGAATTCCAAAAAACACAGCATAAAACACAGCAAGGATAACAAATTTGGCAGCCAATTTATGGAGAGAATGGGCGTCTGTCCGTAATGTAGTTCAAGAAAACAGTAATTATGCTGTAATACCCGATGCAAATGACATTTAAACACTTACCGATGCCAATTTTAAGACATTAGTTATAAGTTCAGAAAAATGTTACAATTAAATCCTTATCAAATCGACTAGGGGGACATATTTTTTAAAATTGAATATTGAACAAGTGTATTTAAGCTACTATGTACAAATTCTGAACTGCATGAATCTTTCGACATAATATATTGTTTTTCATTATTAGACAAGTGTATTCAACTATTATATACAAAATCTTATCTTTCTACAATATAAAGAAGTTTTATCATAAGCTGTGTTGTTTCATGAATGGCAAAAGTATCAGAGTCACTGGTATTAGTTTAATCAGTGATCGAGTACCTGAGGCTATTTTAAAATAGTTCAAAATGACACGGGCGATCAAAGGAAGTCTGGTATTTGTCAAATGATGCATGATGACAGTGCTTACAGTTTTTCTTTACAGATAAGTGATACAGGGTTAACAGGTTTTCACTAGTCGACCCATACATTAAGTTTTATAATGAGGTTATTTTATACTTCATTAGTCACCAAACTTAATTAAGAGTACCCCCTTTCCTTGACAGCACTTATCAATAACATACCGAAATTTTGGTTTGACGTGCATTTGCTATAATATTGACATTGCTTTCCTGTTAATTATAAAATGGTTTGAGAACGTGATCCTTTTGTCAAAATTATTACTCTTATACTGAGAGGATTTTCCCCATCTGTTGTACTCTTTCTTTCATTTGTAGGTCAGTTATTGGATGTGTTTTTTTTTCATTATTTTATTCCCTTTTTTACTTTTTGGGGACCATTTAAGGCTTGCTATGTGGTGTGAGGTTCCTCATTGTGTTGAAGACCGTACGATGGTCCCTAGATGTTTTGTTTTGGGTCGTTTAAACCTGGTGATGGGATGTTGTCTCCTTGACACTTACCCCATTTCCTTTCTTTTTCATATTCAAATGACTTTGCAATAAACCAATTAGTCATATCTTAAATAAACTCAGACTAACTTCTGTAATTTGTTATCTAAGATATTTACAAATAAAACCTTGACCCAACTTTCAAAATCAAGTAGTGTCATTTTCTCTCCTTTCCTCTTGTACTTCAAATTTAGAAATAGATAATTTAATTGTAACTGAAAATAGTGAGATAGCTGATGCTTTTAATAATTTTTTTCTGTAGTATTGGACATAACCTAGGTAAAAATTTTGATAATTCTTTGCCAGAAATTGAGCAACTAATGCCAGATAACTCTTTTAGTATACCAAAAAATGTCTGAAAAATTTGTCAAAACAGAAATAGAATGTGTACTGCAAAGGCAACTGGTTTAGACAATATATCTGTTAAATTACTTAAACTAACATCAGATGTGATTGCTGATGTTCTTACTTTTATACTAAATTTTTCTATTGAAACAAATTATGTTGAAAAAGACCGGAAAAATGCCAGGATTGCTTCTTTATTTAGATCAGGAGATGATCACATTGTAAACAATTATAGGCCGGTTTCTCGAGTACCCATAGTCAGCAAAATACTTGAAAGACTTGTTTTTAATGCATTTAATGAATATTTATCGCAAAACAGATTAATAACAAGTTGTCAGTCTGGTTTCAAACCAAAACACTTTTGTGAGACAGCTTTAAATAGTTTGATTGACCGTGCGCTCAAACATATCGATGACGGTAAATAAACAGGAGTATTGTTTATTGACCTAAGTAAGGCATTCGACATTGTTAACCATAAGGTATTATTGTACAAATTAAAGTCATTTGGTATTTGTGAAAATTCACTTTCATGGTTTAAGTCATATCTTTGTTAAAGGGAACAATGTGTTGGGTTGAATGGAATATTGTCAAAGCCTAAAAATATACCTATTGCGGTACACCCAAGGTTCTATACTTGGACCTTTATTTTTTATTTTATACGTAAATGACTATCCAAAATGTCTAACTTACTCATATGCAACAATTAATGCAGATGACACTTCACAGGATTTTTCAGATAAATCCCTCGACGTTATCGAGTATAAACGGAAAGAAGATATTATGAATGTAATGGAATGGATGAAAAATGATAAGCTAACCATGAATTTAAAAAAGACACAATGTATGTTAATTGGTACAAAACAAAGGTTGTCAAAATGTAGAAATATGTGTATTGAAGTAAACAATGTTAAAATTGAAACTGTTGATATAGCTTAACTACTGGGAGTTAATATTGATTGTTCTTTGACTTGGTCATATCATATTGATTGTTTAAAAAAAAGATATAAAAGAAAATCGGAGTATTAAGAAGATTAAAAAGTTTCATGTCTAGATTTGCTTTACTAAAAATTTATAATTCTGTCATATTTCCACGTTTCAATTACTGTTGTACTATTTGGTCATCTGCGATAAATGCTGCAAATATAGATAAAATTTTCAAGCTTCAAAAAAGAGCCGCACGTATAATTTTAAACGAACAAAATGTAATGGCTCCATCCACTGTGCTTTTTAATAGACTTAAATGGATGCTTATGCCTGATTATTTTGTATACAGAAAGGCAATATTAGTTTTTAAATCTTTAAATCAGCTAGTTCCAGAGTATCTAAACGTATTTAAATTTGTACACCTGGTTAGCACAAGATCAACTAGGCAGAGTAGCCAAAATTTATTATAAATACCTAAATCAAGAACAGAATATTACAAAAAATCATTTGTTATATCAGGTAGTTATTTATGGAACGGTTTAAATGATAATTTAAAAATTGTACAACCATAGAATCTTTTAAAAAGATGTATCTACAACAATATTATGGTTAATTTCCATTTCTATCAGTTGATGTTTTATAACTTTTAATCTTTACTCTATTATTGTCTTACAATTTATGATGTAAAAATGTACATAATGTAGGACCATATTGTAAACTAATTTGTAACTTAATATGTCATCCTGTTGAAATGAGGGATGTTATTATTGTTAAGATTGGGTCATGAAGTTAGAAGTTTATCTGTATTGGGTTTTATTCGTGAGTATTATACTATAGCGAAATACTCATTTTCCCCTAAATCTGCGGGGAGAAAATTGAGTATATACTAGATTTTCCCCCTTTGTTCGAATTCATACTGTAATTTCCCCATTGGCTATATACTAAATGTATTCACTGCATATCAACAATAATGTAAACATATTATAAACATATGATATGTAATAATTCCAATACAAATACATGAATTGGTTAATTGTTTACTTCAATTAATACGATAATCACAAATACATGTAAATGGATTTTTCTGTTAAATACAACGACTTAGAAAATGTCTCATTTGATATTTATTCAGTATTGGCTAGCTCCAAAAGAAATGGCTATTGCGTAAGTTGAAATAACTAGAGTGAAGCTAGTCCACTATAACCGCAAGTACATAATCGGAAAATATACGTTCGGCCAATTTTCGGAAATTCTTATATAGATGGATAAATAGATTCTTTGATTAATATAAGGGTAATGATTGTTAATTATATCAACTGACATGGTGCTCTCGTTGAGGTCCGAAAGAACTATATTTTAATGATGCCTTTTTTCACAAGATTTTCATTCAACATGAAAGGACTGTTGCCGATTAAATCAATAGGCAATGTGTTTTAAAAATAAGCTTTGAAACCGATTTTCATAAAAGTTTTAATTTTAAAGTATGACCCTTTAGATGGCCACATTGGATGTAAACTAGACCTGACAGATAGCACTTTTGTACCTGTATTTCGTTCTAGTTTGCCAAGTAATTGAACCTAGAATGGTTATCAAATGGTGTCTTATGTACTTTTGCTTGATTGCAACATTGGATTTATGAGTAGAATCCGATTTCATGTAGCCAGTTATCTCTATGCCATTTTTTCAAGGGGAAATTTTGGATCAAATCTAATCCCTTCCGGAATAATAGGCATGGTTCACTTCTCCTACGTCAACTTCAGATGAACATTGATATATCTGTTTTTGCAAATACTGATATATGTGTCCGTTATCAATAAGGCGTCATCTATTATACCAATAGCGTTCCCGACATTTTAAACAACATTGTTTTTCCATTTTGGGACACTATTTTACTACGATTTTAAAAACGAGAAAGAAGAAAAGAGACAGAAAGAAAAAAAGGACAGTTAAAATATAACTACTTTTGTAAAACGACAAAAAATAAATACAAATTGATTGAAGTCATTCCATTTGGGTTTCCTATTTAGATCCTATTTGGAATTTGGTACTTCCCTTGACTAAAAGAAAGTTTAAAATTTCACATTCCTCAAATTTTGACGCTTTTTGTCATCCTGTGATTTTCCTTTTTGTCTCATGGACTTCGGCTCTTGACAACTCTTTTTGGATAATTTTGTTATTACCTTCATGTAAAGATATGAATAGTGGGACCTATTTTGGGGGTAATTTCGATTTCTAACAAACCCCACAGTTGGAGATGAGATTTCGTGTTCCATTTAAATCCGGCGGACATGAACACGATTCTAAGTACATTGATGATTTTTATATGCAGCTGATATAAATACTTGGTACAGAAAAAGTTTTCTGTTAGCCCTTACAGAAAGCCGATTCTATTTGGAACCTTACAACATCTAAATTTTTGTAAATTTTGTTGAAAACTAAGGAGTATCTCCCTCATCCAAAGCTCTGTCCTTAGCTGATTTTGGCTTTACATTTAGATCATATTGGTTATTTGTTCTCTATCAGTTTTTAAATATATTTGAATTATGGTCTTCCAAACGTTTAGATTTTATCTGCACTGAAGAGACATAAGTTGTCGAAATGCGAATATGCAGAAATTAAGTTCACAGTAATTTCGGTATTTAGTTATTATTTACACCACATTCATATTTATTTACAGATTAGATACTGTTGGGCTGATTTTCAGAAGTATATATGTCCCCTTGTGACTAATGCTNCGTTCACACGTAATTCGGATTGATTCGCATTCGATGCGTATTAAACTAATACGTATCAGTAATTGCCTTACTCAAAACATATCAGTAACGTTGCGTTCACACGTAATACGTATCGAATGCGCATCGAAAGCGTTTTCGATACGTATTTGATGCGCATTATATGTACGTCTGAACGCAGCATTAGTTTGGTTCTAACGGGACTGTTAGTTTCTGAGAAAAGATCTTTGAATGAGTTTTCAGATACAGTCCACTGTTAAATTTTCTCCGCTGGCGGCCATCTTGGATGAGGCACGGACCAGAGTGTCGGATACCTTTTTTGGAAGGGACCATCTAAGGAACATTTTGACTAAGTTAGGTTATAATTAGATTGGTAGTGTCCGAGATCTTTGAATGCATTTTCCAGTGAATTGGATATATTGTACACCTACCTGGAAAAAATGATAAATGTTTTAGGGTTGAATTAAAGCAAATATCTGTAATTTTTAGTGGAGATCAGAATTTTTCAGACATTTTAGCTCACCTGACCAAAGGGGTCAGTGTGAGCTATTGCCATCATTTGGTGTCCATTGTCCGTCTGTCATCCGTTAACTTTTCACATTTTCATCTTCTCCTCTGAAACTACTGAAGCAAATTCAATCAAACTTTACAGGAATAATGTATGAAAGGTCCTCTACAAAGATTGCTCTTTTTTTTCCAGATCCGATAAAAAACATGGCCGCCAGCGTGGAACTTAGGTTTAACGTTGGACCGTATGGGAAAAATCACATTTTCATCTTCTCCTCTGAAACTGCTGAAGCAAATTCAACCAAACTTTACAGGAATAATGTATGAAAGGTCCTCTACAAAGATACAAAGATTGCTTTTTTTTTCAGATCCGATAAAAAACGTGGCCGCCAGCGTGGAACTTAGGTTTAACGTTGGACCGTATGGGAAAAATCACATTTTCATCTTCTCCTCTGAAACTGCTGAAGCAAATTCAACCAAACTTTACAGGAATGATGTACTAAAAGTCCTAAACAAGACTTCACGTTTTGTGTCAATGTGATAAAATACATGGCCGCCAGCACAGCTACAGTTAAATGACATGAGTGAGTCATTTCAAGTAAATTCGATCACTCTTAAACAAAATTCTCTAGAATTTATTTGTCGTCCGATTTAATAATTTTTTATTCTGCTAAAGATGGTTTAACCAACAGCTTCTCTCCGTAATTTAGAAATCATTTTATGTTCAGTTGTTTTCTTATTGTGATTATTTAAATACAGATTGAATTCTTTAGGGTCACAATTTTTTATGTAATATATAGCAAGTCCTGACGTTGTGAATTTGTAGACATGTTTAAATCGTTACAAAATGGAAACTATAGAGCATAAAATTAATCATAAGTTACACTTAGAAGCTGTTGGTCAAGATCTTTTCAGCAGTATAAAAAATATACAAATTCGACAACAAATGAATGCTATTGAATGTTTTGAACAGTGACCGTTTTAACTTGAAATGCACAGGGAATTTTTGCTTTGCGAACTCACTCATGTCATATAACTGTAGATCATAGTTTAACATTGAACCCAATGGGAAAATCACATTTTTATCTTCTCCACTGAAACTGCTGAAGCAAATTCAACCAAACTTTACAGGAATGATGTGCTAAAGACCTTTAACAAATATTGCTCATTTTGTTCTGATCTGATAAAAAACATGGCTGCCAGCACGGAACATAGTTTAACATTGGAGCCTATGAGAAAATCATCCTTTTCATCTTCTTCTCAAGCAAATTTAACTAAACTGTATTTGAATGATGTATAGAACTACTCATTTCAAAAGGATCAGACAAAAACATGGGTGCTAGTTAGACTCCAATGATGAAAAACATCATTTTTGGTCATGCATGGCATACCCTATAGCGGGTAAAAAAAAATCGCGGATTTCAATGGAAAATGTATGCCAAAAATTTAAGCGTTTTATGTTTTTGCGGATTTTCAGATCATATATATTATCCTGAGAATACTTAAAATATTCACGGAAGTTATTTTCACGATTTAAGTCCATCCGCGAAAATAAAAACCGAGCGAAATTACCCGCTATACGGTAGAAGCATTTTGTCAGGTGAGCGATACAGGCTCAGTCTCTGAGCCTCTAGTTATACGACTGCAAAAATTTTTATATTTGGTATGGTGCTGTCTTCGTCGTTGTCGTCTGTAGACACTTGTTTTTGGTCAACGGCTTAAGTTCCAGTTAGTCAATCCTTATGAGATTTGAATACAATGTTCCTTGGCACAATTTGGGAAGGCTTGGATTAGTTTTGGTCATCGTGGCCCCACCAGTTTAAAAGAGGGGGGCCAATTGGGTGTTTTCACATATTTGGCGTTAGAATCTTAATTAAATATTGGATTTTGATGATGTTTCATTCAGTGTGCTCCTTAGGAAATTTACAATCTGTAGAAAGTCAACGGATTTCGCATTGCATGTACCGTTCATGAGTTCAAGGGGGCCCAAAAGGGGCAAATTTCAAAAATTATATTTTTTATTTCTAGTCTGATTTTGATGCAGTTTTTTGCAATGGATTCCATTTAAACTAGAGAATGTGTCTGTAAGCCACGGATTCCCTGCAAAAAGATTAATCGCAAAGGATAACCTTATCCTAAATTGTAAGTCAAAGCCACTTAATTTTCATTGATGTGGGCAGTACTCACCAAGGCAATTAATTTGATGAAATATCATTGTCCTATAATGTGTAGTTGTTGAGAAAATTGAACTTATAGGCAAAACTTAACCAAATTCACCGAAGCATAAAATGTAGGTTAAAGCCACCTAATTGTTATTGATTTGGGTAGTACTCATCAAGGCAATTAATTTGATGAAATATCATTGTCCTATAATGTGTAGTTGTTGAGATTAGTGGACTTGCGCAAAACTTAACCAAAGTCTTTGAAGCGTAAAATGTAGTTCAAAGTCACCTTATTGTCAATGATTTGGGTAGTACTCATCAAGGCAATTAATTTGATGAAATATCATTGTCCTATAATGTGTAGTTGTTGAGATTAATGGACTTGCGCAAAACTTAACCAAAGTCTCTGAAGCGTAATATGTAGATCAAAGTCACCTTATTGTCAATGATTTGGGTAGTACTCATCAAGGCAATTAATTTGATGAAACATCATTGTCTTATAATGTGTAGTTGTTGAGAAATGGACTTAAACGCAAAACATAACCAGAGTCACTCAAGCATGAAATATAGGTCAAAGAGTCAAACTACCTAGCGAACTATGTAGTACCATCAAAGATCTATGTACTGACCAATTATCATTGTTCTACCTCTTACAGTTTCTGAGAAATGGACTTTAACGCAAAACTTAAGCGGATGTACGAACATACGGAAGGACAGACAAGGGTAACACTATATGCCCCTTTCACATTCGCGGGCGGGGCATAAAAATTAATATCCTTCAAATTTTTTATAATTTTTTTCCTTTCCAAGCTATGAGGGGCCAAATGGGGCCAAAATTGCACACATGCAGATTACCTGAAATTTATTATTTTTCATCAGATTTCAATAGGATTTTTTCTTTTGATTCCTCTTGTTGTATTCCAATGGATTTGGAGTAGCTCTTACAGGTTCTGAGCTATAAGGGGTCAGAGGGGCCCAAATTGCAATTTTTCAAAATTTGTAAAATCTATTTTTTTCACTACTTTGTGTCCAGGTAATTAATGTGTCACTGTCCTTATTGTGTCCAGCAAATTACTGTGTCCACATGGCCATCATACATTGGAGCGGATTTTGTCAAAAAATAAAGTATACAATGGGGCAGAAATAAAGTTTACAATGGGGCGGATGATATTTCTTTTTACTGTTTGAATTAGCGTTCATGTACTTAATAGTGACAAATGTGCACAATTTGCTATGTTCTTGGGGCCAAATATTAGACAGATCTAAGAAAGCAGGATCACACAAGAGGGCAAAAAGCCTCTTTTTCATCATTATTTCAAACTATATAATTTCTTCTGTACACATTCTGCCACTTTCCCTTTCATACACATGTATGTAAAAAAAACAAACTGTATTTTACTGTTATAATAAAAAATGACTCAATTAGTGGCAACAAATGAGCGATGATTGAATACTTATTTGAACAAACGGGAAACTGAAAACAACGAAACAACATGCCTTGAATTTTCAAGTTTCCTTCTAGAACAGACACAGATATAAATGTGCTATAGTCCTAAGGTTATTTTAACATTGATTTAATACTGCACAAGTGGCTGTAATTTTCTGTTATTTTATATAGACTTGACAATATTATCAAATTATATGTTATATCTGCCCCATTGTTTCATTTGAAATCCGCCTCATTGTATACTTTTATGCCGCCCCACTGAACTTTTTTTCGTCGCCCCATTTAGTTATGAATCCGCCCCATTGTAAATTAGCGGTCCACATTTATTTTAATTTATATTTGTTCAAATTCAGTGGTCGACATGCTGCGATTGTATCTTGATGCGTTTGGCGTAGCCCTTAAATTTTAAACTCTTGAAAATGTGTTGCTAAACTTTTTTGTTCAGTATATGTTCCCCGCTGGCGGCCATATTGGACAAGATGCCAACCTGTTGGATGTATGTATAAATTAGAGTCCTTGATAAGCTGAACATTTTTGCAATTCAAACCTCTATCTAAAAAATAATTTTTGAAATAAAAAAAATGTATTAAAAAAGTGAAAATTCTAAGAAAAAAGCGCAATAACTCCTATATTGGTAGTCAGATTTTCTTCAAAATTGCAGGACATAATCTTATTATGCTGACCATTTTTGTTTTCTAAACTCTACCTCTATCTTCTATCATTTTCAATATATAAGATGAAAAGAAATGAAAAAACAAAAATTTTAAGAAAAAGGGACATTAACTCAAAGACGGGTTATCGGATATTTTCCAAATTGCAGGGTGGGTAAATCTCATCATGCTGATCATTTTTACATCTGTCAGATTTTTGATATCAGTTACAATTTTTTAGCAAAATAAACCAGCAATTTACCCCTGTTTTCTAGTTTAAAGTACAGCCGCCATTTTGTTTGGACTACAGACATGAAAATTCGTAAAGGTTCCACAAGAACCTAATGTCTCGCCCGCTCAGTACATTTTAATTATCATTTGGCCCATATTTAGATGAGGTTGCTAGGTAGAATTTCAAGCAAAAGATTTTTCTTTGAGGCTTCCATACTAAAACGCAATCAAATATTTTTGTATAATGACTGTTTTCAATAAATGTTTGCAAAAAAGTATGGTTGCTAAGTAGAATTCCAAAAAATAACTGGTCTTTAAGAGTTTCATGAAAATAACCAAAACTGGAATCCAGGATTTTGGAAATTTCACTTTTGAAAATAATTATTCATACTGAAAGGAATTGAAAAAGATATGGTTGTTAGGTAGAATTCCAAATTGAGAGTTGCAGAAAATTTACCAAAATAAAAATCCAAGACTTTTGCATTTTGACTTTTGAAAATGATCATTATAACTGAAAAACTGAAAAAGTTATGATTGCTAGGTAGAATTAAAAAAAAAAACAAAAAAAAAAAAACTGGTCTTTGAGAGTTCCAGGATGGTAAACCGAAATAGGAATTAAAGACTTTTGCAATTTTTATTAATAAAAATGTTTGTTTGATTCAAATTTAATAGAAAAGCATTGTCGTAAGAAGAACTTCTTAAAATAGCTTGTCCTTGTGAGTTTCATTAAATTTACCAAAGTTGGAACCATGTTTTTCTTTGGTGTTCAAAATTATGCTCAATGCTAAAACATTGTTAAAATTTGTAATTGGATGCAAACAATTCAAAATTATTGGTCTTAGACATTTTCAGGAAATTTACCAAAGTTGGAACAGGTATCAAAATTCCAATAGCCTGTTACACATCTGCTCATTTCATGCAAAAATTCCAATTTTAATGTAATTCTATTAAGATTCAAAGACTCTATTCTATTTCTCAATAAAGGGCTACGCCGAGCGCAGTATGATACAACAGCAGCATGTCGACCACTGAAATTTGAACAAGTGTAATTTTAAAGTAAGTATGGACATACTAAAGAGCTTGACGCAATAATTAGATGGACACAATAAGGAGATTGACCCAGTAATTAGCTGGACACAAACTAGGGAAAAAATAAAAATTAGCCCTTATGACTCCGTATGATTCCTCTTTGACCCCTTATAGCTTGGAAACAGTAAGAGCTACGCCAAATATACTTTTGAAAGCTTATATCAAGAGGAATCCATAGAAAAAAAATCCCGTCGAAATCTGATGAAAAATAAAAATTTAGGTAATCTGCAAATTTGCAATTTTTGCCCCGTTCGGCCCTCATAGCTCGGAAAGGAAACAAGTTAACAGAAATCTAATAATTGAGCGCTACCTTAATTCCATTGAAAAAGAACTGCATCAAAATCGGACTTAAAATAAATTTAAAATTTTGTGGATTCCCCTGTTATGGCCCCATTTATCTCATGAACGGTACATGCGATGTGAAATCCGTTTTTCTCTAATTTCTATCCAGTTTTCACACTTTCTGAACGGTGTGGAAACATTTGTTCTCCTCTCTAGAGAGAACAAGTTTCGTGACATTTCCCGCCAAATTCATTCGGAATACAATCTTCGTTTTTTTTCGTCCAGTCATAAGAGAAACAGTTTCCACAACTTAAACACGTCAATTATGAAATTTCTCACATCTCGATAAATAAATTTTCAAATGTTTAAAAGCTCGGCAAGCCTCGCTTTCAAACATTTGCAAAATTTATTTAACTCGATGCGAGAAATTTCATAATCAACTAGTTCTCGTTATGGAAACTATATACATACTACTGACTGGAAATTTAATAAGGAGCACACTGAAAGAAAGCCCATAAAAATCTGATAAGTAATAAATATTCTACAACCTAATATATGAGAACACCCAATTTGGCCCTTTTTGGCCCCTTTTCAGAAACAGGAGGGGCTACAATACCCAAAAGCAACCCCAGTCTTCCCTTTGTGCCAAGGAACATTGTGTTAAAAGTTCATAAAGATTGAAGTTATCACACGGAAACGAAGTGTTTACAGACGCCGCCAGTATCATACCAATATACGACCTCAAAAATTTTTTTGCGGTCGCATAAAAACTAACAATGAATCTTTTTAGCAAAAAACAAAGTCCAAACTTGGAAAAAATACAGAAATACTATTAAAAA